>CATIVO010000009.1:0-15196 GCA_949629155.1 Myopa testacea
GAGAATGTGCTCTTGAAATTATTAATTCTTTTCCGTCGTTGAAGCTCATGTCTCTCTTCAGCGAAGATTTTCCGTCGTTTTTAAATGCAACAAATAAATAAAAATATTCAGAATTAAAAATATTGTTGTTGTTGTTGTTGTAGTCTTTTATTTCCTGGAACACGGATAAATAAATAAATTTTCCGAATTCGTACCGCTGCGATTCTGTTTGCTGACGCGTGACGTCATCGCGAATCGCTTCTGCATCGATGACGATAATCGAAGAAGCTCGTGGAGAAACATAAGAGGAAAAAACAAAGAATTTATAAAGAAAAACGCTGAAATTCTTTAAATTCACGTTCATTGCGTTCAGTTTTCAAGGAATTTTTATTCAGACGTAAAAAGTTTCGCGAATCGATTAATTTTGCTGCTTAATTTATAGAGCGTTGAATTGCTTCTGTTTTTGTTGATGTTGCTGTTGTTGTTGTTGTTGTTTAATATTTCCACAAATTCAATTAAATTCGATGCACCGAATATTTTAATTTTAATTTCGCGGAAATTCAATTTTTATTATTAAACATTTTGTTGTTGTTATAATTATTATTATTTATTTCAATCGTTTATTCTTTATGTTTTCTTATGAAGTTCTTTAAATATGTATCAAGTTTTTGCCATTTATGCTTGCTATTGAGTTTCCAAGAGAGTAGAATCGCCCCCCTCGCCCTCTCCTCCCCGGGCCCCTTCCCGGCACTTTCATTGCTCACTTATGAATTCCTGCCGTCCGTCCGTCCGTCCGTCCGTCCGTCCTTGCGTCATTCACTCCACTTCGCCTGCCGCAAAACTTTAAATGAAGCCAATAAATTTTTAGTGTTATCAAAAAATGCACTCGAAACTCAAACATGCGGCCATTTTTGCACGCTCCCCACCACGCCCTCCACACGCCCCCTCCCGCCGCTTGTTTTATGAAATCTGCTGCCAGCAAATCGTACGCACACCAGCAGAATTTGCATTTTTCGACGTCCGGCAACCGCAAATGAAAAGCAGCAAAACGACGTTCGACGCCGACAGAAGCAGCAGCAGCAGCAGCAGCAGAGGCAGAGCCGGCAGCCGCATTTGTTTCGTCAGTAAACCGACCACCCTGTCGACCACCGTGAAAGTGTAACCGATGCCGCCGACGGTCGGGCAACAGAGACGGACGCCTCTAAACTGCTCCACAACGTATGAACGTGTTTTAGAAATAAAATTTCGTTGCCTGCTTTTAGGCATTAAAATTTTGTGGTGTGTTTTTGCGTTTTCCATGCAGTTTTTATGTTGGGAATCGATGCGAGTGTGTTTTGAGAGAGTGTTGATGTGTGTGTGTGTGTGTGTGTGTGTGTGTTTGTGTGTGTGCATGTATGAGTATGAGTATTTGAACATGCTTCAGCGTTCTTCACTTCACTGCGCTTCACTTCATCGCACTGCGCTTCGTTTATTTGTTGGCCTAAATTTTGCGCTTGATGAACTCCGGCAGCCCAGTTTTGTGGCCAACATTTAATTTGAGCATAAAATTGGTACATTTGAGATGTGAATGTGAATTCGAAGAGCGAAGAAAGAGAAACTAATGATTACGTAATAAATAAGACGTAAATAATGCATAAACACAAAAAAACTAAAAGCCAACGTCAAAAATTAGCCCGAAAAATGAACTGAAACCGAGATTAACAAAGTTCAGTTGAGTTCAGCTGAGTTGCGTAGAGTAGAGTTGAGTTCGAGTGAGTAGATCGCGATTTTAAGAAAGAAAAACTCAACCACAGAAAGCAAGAATGAGGAAAAACCCCAAAAAGTGAACTCTTCCCTTCCGAGGATTCTGTTTTGAGTTACTGGTTACCATTTTGGGCACGTCTACTCGTAATTCTTCGACAACCCCGGCATGTGTCACTGCATCCCAGGGCGGAGTTCAATCTTATAATCAAGATCAATATTAACACAACAACATGTGAAAGTATTGTAATAAAAAAACGGTATTTAATATACTTTTCTGTGCCTGACACGCCTCCTTTAATGGGTTACAAACGGAAGAACAAAGTGCAGTATCTCTCCGGGTGTAGAGCATCAAAAGAGCAGAAGAACCTCGTCGCCTTGAAGCGGCCCTGTTTTTTTTTTTTGCTTCTAGTGAATCGGCAGACAAGAAAAAACATTCAGCTCACGCGAAGCAGCGGTTAGCCTCCGGAGAGAGAGCAGCTTCTCATCTTCCCAGTCGATTTCAATTTTCGTCTTGGAGCACGTGAAGCGCCGCACTCTTCACGCCATCCAGATGACAGCCGCCATGACGCGGGAACGTGCAACGGATGCTCCTCATGGAGCAACAGCTTCATAGCTGTATGTGAGGGTGAGGGTGAACATTTGTGACACGATTCGATCAGGCAGCGCAAAGGACATCAGTGAAAAGAAGCCGAAGGATGAAAAGCTTCTTAGAGCGCCCTTCGTTTATCTGAATCATTGAGCAACAACAACAACAACAACAACAACAACAACAGGTTCAGCAAAAGACTCACACAGAGAAAAAAGATTCTATAATGTCATAGAAAATCATCATTGTTTTCTACTAAATAATTGTATGATTTTCAGTCATTCAAAGTAATTCTACAATAACACTTATAATTCGTGTGAAAGCTGCTGCTTTATTCTGTTGATGTCATTCATAAGCAAAGCATCATTTACTATATTTACAAACAATTGCTCCACATCAAGAATTATTTGATTTGTGCTCGACCTGTTCAGAGATCTGTTTCCATACATACTTCAAACAAACAAAAATATAGAATCTGTAGTACTTATGTATATTAGTTGCATTCCCAACTCCTTGTTAGCCAGAAAATGCATGTGTTCTTCTACTTCCGTTGTTATCCTTTGTTATCCATTATAACCCGCCTATATAAATAGTAAGTCTTGTAAATAGTGCAGTTAAAGATTTTATAAATAGTTACCTCTATCAGCAATGCAAACGATTGTTGTGCTTCAAGTATAGATGGCTTCCACGTAGCACCAACACTGTGTAGTGACAGTAGGCTTCAAAATGGCTGGGCGTAAGTAACTTAAGTAAAAACCAGAAAGAGTGTTAACTCCGGCCTGGCCGAAGTTCAGATACCCTACACACTTGTACTTAAAAATTAGGAGAGGAGTGGCAATGGTCTAATTTTTTTCCTTTTCAATCTCAATAAATATCTCTATTCGTTCTCCTGTAATCGAGTTTTATTTAATTAGTGGGCGGACCACGCCCCTTTTTGGTAATCTGTTTTTGTCAGAGACAGTGTACTCCTGCATAAAATTTCAAGCGTAAATTCGTTCTACAAGCTGGGAAATTGAGCTATAAGCATGGAAGCATTTATATTCAATATAAAAAGTAGGCGTGGTAGTCCATTTTCAAAACCAATGAGTTTCTAATGATAGACAATATTCGTGCCAAGTTTCATAAAGATATCTCTATTCGTGCTCCTGTAATCGCTTTAAATATCAGATATTCTACGAGCTCTTAATTTAATTTAGCTGCTTATTAAAGTGCTTTGGATGATGACATTTGAAATTTTAGGTGCATAAACGTTTAATTCTTCGCCGAATTAATTCATGCTTGTTTGATCTCCAGTTTTGAGTCCTCGAGCTGTTTGAATTGTATCAAGATGAGCAGCAAACTTATGACAGCAGAAAACATCTGAGATATTAAAGATATTTGATAAGAAAAATTAATATCAATCTTATACAATTGAACATTTTATTAAAAATCACTTTATTTATCACCTTAAATAGCGTAGATTTATCAATGACAAAGAAACCACATGCCGTAAACTGTATCTTCTGCTTAATGCTTTTGGTCAAAAATTTGTCAACCTACCGGATATAATATTGGTTACAAAACATTTGAGCTAAAGGAGAAAATGAAGAAAATCACTTACAATATCTCGAACTTTCTTGCATTTGCTATAAATTCGTGCAACTGATTGCGCTGTTAATTTAGCCTAGAATAGAGAAGGTTTTTTAGAATTCGAATTTAGAAGATTCAGTTTTTTTCAGGGTGAAATTTGGAGTACGTTCGTACGTAATTTGAAAGTTTTTTAAATCAAAAAAATTTTGCAAGATGCGAATTAATAAACTATCAAGCAGTGTGTAATGTTGTAACTCACCTCATATGTAACTTGACCACAACTTGTGGATAGTAGAATAAGCAATGCCACGTGTGACATCAACCAGGTTATATGACTTTGTATGAATGTTAGCGAGATTTCTGTCTGTGTTGAGAACTCCAGAAACACTGCATAGATTGTGTCCGTGATTGTGTACAAAGTGTAATTAATGTAACTGAGTAGAAAGAAGCTGCAGAAGTCATTTATCGACTCGTATATGAGCAGCAGTTTCTTGTGCAGACGAAATGAAAACGCCGAGTCTACCGGGAAGTACTCAATGCTGACCACCTCTGACCAAATGCGGCGTGCCCGGAAACACTCCATGTGACCTTGACTTTTGTACCAGTAGTCGCTAATGATCGAATTCAAGAAGGCGAACCGAAGCGTTATAATCCGCAACAGCGCTGATATATAGACAATAAAAGCTGTTATTAGAGCCAATTGCAGAGTAAGAAAAGCATGGTGTAGACTAGAAGAGACGCTGAGATCCATACTCAGATGGGGTACGTAAATAATTAGGCTATATAATTGCAATGCACAAACAGCGGAGTAGTATTTTAGTACATATTCACAATTGTTCTTCAATGTGACGCCGCACTGGCGACTGATTTCCTCGTCCACCTGCAGAATGTCTTCTACGATCTTCACAGATAATTTGCTCTTCTTTGTACAAATGAACAGGGTTCGGAAATGCTCGCTCTTGCTCGCTCGCACTCGCGAGCAGGAGCGACAAAAAAAAATTTTCATGCGCTCCTGCTCGCTCGTGCTCCTGAAAACAAACGCTCTTTCGAGCGAGCAGGAGCGCTTGAACATTTTTTTTGTTGCTCCTGCTCGCTCGTGCTCCTGAAAACAAACGCTCTTTCGAGCGAGCAGGAGCGCTTGAAAATTTTTTTTGTTGCTCCTGCTCGCTCGTGCTCCTGAAAACAAACGCTCTTTCGAGCGAGCAGGAGCGCATGAAAATTTTTTTTGTCGCTCCTGCTCGCTCGTGCTCCTGAAAACAAACGCTCTTTCGAGCGAGCAGGAGCGCATGAAAATTTTTTTTACCGCTCCTGCTCGCTCGTGCTCCTGAAAACAAACGCTCTTTCGAGCTTGAAAGAGCGAGCTAGAGCGGAAAAGAGCGAGCAAGAGCGAGCCTTTTCCGAACCCTGCAAATGAATACCATAATAGAGAAGTTTATATCGAGCAGCAAAAACTCAATCCAGTTAGATACGTTGTCCGTTTCGCTGTACGTAAGTGAAATTGTCGATGAAAGCGGATTGCATCGATTGTACAGGTTGAACACGATCAATACGAAGACTAGGCCACGCATGAAGAAGGAGTAGAGTTGGTTGCGCTTGATGGGCGGTCCGATTTCATAGCTCGAGATCAGCTCGTAGATGGGCATCAAGCCGAGAGCCTTTAGTAAGAAAACGAATGGTTTTATGTCTCTACAAATAGAGCTTCCCGAGGGCGTCTGTTGCAGGAACTTCCGTTGATGGTAGTAAATACGCGGTTGCTGCTGCATTGAAAATGTTTGTAGGTTCTTTTCTATTGGACCAAAGAAATTCTTCACTATCGTAGTATCAATCAATTTGTCAATATAACCTATTTTGAGGATCTCTTTGAAGTCTGACCCTACACCGAGAAGACAACAATGTTAACTGTATCAATGTTGAACAGCTCAATCCTACTCGAGTACGAGTAATTAATTTTACGGCGCTGGGCCCAGAGTGGGAAGGATGTCTTCCACCACCCCGGCTCATCCATTAAAGAAATTAACTTTGCTTTTTTTAATGAAACGAAGCCATCAACGCAGCGAATGAATGAACTTTTTAAAGCAATTAGTTGAATAACAATTTCGTTAAAATGGTGGAAGAGTATTTTAGAGACATCCCATAAATAAATTGAAAAATCTGACCTTCAACGAATACGAAAAATCGCGTGATGAAGCCTTTGAAAAAAAATAATAAACAAATTAAAACTTCTGGAAGGTAACAATAAGCAAAATTATATGCTGAATAAATAATGAATTACGAAAGATATTAAAATAGTTATTTAATCCTACTGCAGGAAAAAATATTTACTAGCTTTTAAATTAATCAGCAAAAGCGATTTTTTAGCTTGTCATTAGCTTGTCATTACAATACGTAGTGAATCATAAATAATACTTATTAATTTGCAAAACTTTTCTCATTAACATTCCTCAATCATTTAAAATTTTACAGACATTAGATATTAAACTAAGGTTTAAAATTTCATCTTCATCACGTATCACATCACGTATGATGTGACATGCTATGTCCTTTCTTCATAGTGAGACCTCAGAAATTGTTCATATAATTTTCAACTTAAATTGTTAAGCTTCAATTATTATTTATTTTTAAATATGTATGTAGAAAAGCAATGTACATTTTGACTCAAGACAATTTTATGGATGTATAAAGGATGCATATTAATAAAAATAATACAAAATTTGAAGGACTAAGGATTGTACTTCTTACAACACCGGTGCCGCCCTTAAAGCCGAGATACCGACAACGCAACCCTAGACATCTGCTAACAAAGGCTAACCGAAGGAAGTCAACCAAAGGAAAGTAACGGTACAATCTAATTTGCCGGTCATCTACGGGCGAGGGTTATTCTGAGTAGTTTCGATTTGATTTGATTTGCTTTTGAGCGACAGTGCGAACAACAGCACGTGTTACAAATACTGATCGTACATATTAAAAAAAAAAAAAGTCAAGTTTCCGGTTAGTATTTAATTCAATGATAGGCCCAATGAACCCTTCTATGGCAGAATCGGAACTGTTCTTGTACCATCACATGTACCCATCACCATTAAGTAAATAATTTATCTATTTAAATCGAATTTTTAATTGAATAATGCAACCATTGTGTTAAAACTCACAAAATACTTGAGAATAGGTAAAACAGTGAAAGTCTTCCTTACTATGAGGAATATACAATAAATTCTTTAGTTTTTATAATCTTGAAATTAATTTACATAGAATTCACATTCTGAAAACGATAGAGTTGAACTATTTTAATTAGGGAAATAATTATAAATGTTCATACAATATATGTACATATTCCAAAAAAGATGCAATTTCGATCAAAGAACGCCAATTCTATTCTATGATTTATTGAATCTGTTAAAAAGTGGCCTTTTGTGTCGAATCTTGACTTGATTCGAGTCAACTTAATGATGCATGGTTTTTTGTGAAACATTCAAACTTGGGATCTTATTTTGTGGATTTGAGTTTCGTTTAGTTTATTTACTTCATAACCCATACTCTAGATTCGAGTAATTTAATAAAATCATTTTACTTTATCAGATCCTTTGATCCTTCGACTGGTTCATCTCTAATTCTTGACTTATTTGGAGTCAAGGCTTGAGTCTTGTCAGCGTTTCCGACGCCGACGCCGCCGTCTAATGACGGGATAATAACGGGACTCGGCAGGACGCCCTCGCTGTTTGGTTTCTAAACTTTTTCCCAAACGATATCCTGCGTCTCTCTCCCTCTCTCTCTGACATCATTTTAAGGACTTTATTTCCGCTTCGTTACAACGAAACGATGTCAACTAAATGGATTTTCTTCTTGTGCGTGTTGTTGTTGTTGTTGTTGTTGTTGTTGTTGTTGCAGTAGTACTTGTTCTTCTTCTTCTTCCTTTATTCTTGTTGCTTTTTTTATTATTATTGAGGTTGCTTTTGTTTTTCTCCACATCATGTTCCTTCCTTAGATACTTCGTAATATTTGCTTCAAAGATGATGGCGAGGTTTACAAGATAAAGTGGTAAAAGGAGGTTAGCGGAGGGGAGGGAGGGGGGGGGGGGGTGTTTGGTGGTTTGGGAGGTAGCGAGGATGGCATGAAAATACATTTGGCAAGATAAGCAAACGACATGCGGAGGATTTTAAGCCACTTCGTAGTGTCGCTGTCACTGTCACGACTGACAAAGTGAGTAAAATAAGTATTTATGGTTATTTGTTTGGGGCAGCAGAACGACCAACAAAGAGTAACAACAACAACTGCATCATCGTCATCATCATCATCATCATCGTCATCATAGAATCCCAAAAACAAAAGCGTACGTTATGAAAACAACAGAGTGTTTGAGTTGTCGAAATATTTTTTGAACGTCCTGCGAAAACAAATGCAACAAAGGAAGAAGAAGAGGAGGGATAAGAGTAATACGAAGATGAAGAAGAAGAAGAAGATGAAGAAGAAGAAGAAGAAGAAGAGGAGGAAGTATTTAGAGAAACATACCAGAGCAACGACTGCATAAAATGTGCAACAACAGCAACCAACATCATCGTCTTTCGTAAAGTCGAGGAAGCCGTCGCTATCGCAGGATGTTGCATCTGCTCCTCCTGTCCTCCTGTCCTCCTGTCCTCCTGTCCTCCTCTGTGTTGTATGAGTACTTGTAATCATACTCACACGAAGAGAAGCCATGAAATTCATGAGTTGTACTCGTTTGTGCTCGAGGACGTTGTGAGTGTTGCCTCGAGCTGCGATTAGCTCTCGAGTCTGAGAGACTGAAACAAAGCTAATAATGTTTCAACACCCTCTGGGAAGTGGAGAGGGGGAGCAGGGGGGGGGAGGGGGTTAAATAAAGTAGTGAACGAAGGAACGGACGACCGAATGGACTGAATAGGATTGAACGTTCTTTTAAATTAATTTAAAAGAGCAAATCACACGTTTTGGATTTCGAATTTTTGTGCATTTTTTTGTTTATTATTTGTATGAGTTGCGATTTTTGTGTTTTATTAAAAATGTCTTCCATTCGATTCACTTCACTAGAAAATTTAATTCAGCTTCGTCCTGGTTCCCCGATCGTTCTCTCTCACTCTCTTCTCTTTCTCTCGCTCGCAATTCAGACCATCTTCTTGGCCATGATGTTCTTATAACTGTACCCGAATGTAATAGTTTTTCGCTTATTTTCTTTAGTTTATTATTTTTATTTTTATTATTTTATTTTTATTACTTTGTTTTATTTTCATTATTTGATGTTGTTCTTTTGTGCACATTTCCTGTCAAATCCTTCCTCGTTCCAGTTTATTTGCTCATCCGAACTTAATTAAAAATTATATCCTGTATATTGAGGTTCTTCTTCTTCTTATTTTTCTTGTTCTTCTTCTGTTTGGCCAACGGACGCAGCGAGCAGCGAGTGCGATGGATCCACTATATTTTGTAAGTGGTCCCGTAGAGGAAAATTAAATTATACACGAAATATGTTGAAAAAACGCGTGGAAAAAATAAGAGCAGCAACAACAACAACAGCAGTAACAATCGTGGAGACAATCAGCTGGAGAAGCTGATGCTATTCATTGCAGAGTGTGCAGTAAAGGACATTAAACGACATTGAAGAAGGATTGAGAACGCTGGGAGGTTTGGTAGAGGGGAGGGGGAGACGCAGGAGGGCGGCGGTGTGCGACGAAAGAAAATCGGTGTAGTCCATCGACGAAGAAGAGACACACTCAGAAAGTGGCGAAAGTGTTGGACGTTGACTATGTACAAAAAAGTTAAACTTAAAGCAGACAAAAGAAAGAAAGGAAAGCAAGCAACACTAACAACAACATTAACACGGATAAAAGCAATAAAAGTAACAACAACAATAACAACAATAACAACAACAACAACAACAACAACAGCACTAACAATAGTACGCGCCATAAACGTCAGCCGTTTTAAACGACGAAATAATTTTTAGCTCTCGTTGCGGTTGACAGTTCCAGCATTTCATGTTGCATACTTTTAGGAGCAGTCATTAAAAATACGCGAATCCTTCGAAAGAGTTTGAAAACATTTTATGGACTTTTCACAAACTACATTAAATTTGTCCAAAAAATGAACATATTGCAGTTAACATGGAATATATCTATATACATATACTATATATTGTACCATTCACATCTGTTGTTGATGGACAATTTTAAGTTATTCGAGGAACTCATTATATTTAATCATGAATCCATCGATTTGCTTCACTGTCCGGACTGTGAACAACTCGTCCACTCGTGCAGCTAATAATAAGTGAGTGCATAAAATTGGCTTGGCTACTTTATGGCCACGCGGTCAAGCAGTCGAGTCCCGCCGGAGTCAAGCGTATCTTGCAGCCCAATCATAATGACAACCAAGGTTATTCACGCTTGAGAGCTCTCAGCTTCAGATGAGTGCAGCTGAAATCACAAAATCGAAAACGGCGACGGGCCACAAGGGACGAGCGATGGATGATGAGAAACCGTCCTGGGAATGAGCGAAAATCACTCTCAAGCAATCCATTTCAAGGGTTCACAAAGTGGTAGAGGCTGGGAGGGGGAGGAGGGGTGGCAGGATGGAGTGAGTTTCTTTAATGATAAATGAAATGACCGACTAAGAAGAAGCAAGAGCAGAAGCAGAAGCAGCGCCGTCATCACCATCATCATCAGAAATAGTATCAAAGTTATCAGCATCGGTGAAGAGCAAAAAAAAGAATGTTCTTTTATATTGTACAATGAAATCAAAGAAAATTGAATGGCGTAAAATGGAGGCGAAGACGAAGAAGAAGAAAGGAAGTAAAGAGACATACACACAGAGAGAGAGAGAGAGAGAGAGAGAGAGAGTGAGTGAGAGAGGGAGAAGCAAAGTGAAGTGAAGTTAATCCTCGAATAACATGATATATTGTGAGCGAATATACAATGGATGTCCTGTGAGATGTCCTGTGGGACGTTGGCATCACAGCAACGAAAAAGCAGATGAACGACGGCGATAACAATAACGAAAGAGGGAGACAGAGAGAGAGAGAATGCTAGTGAGTGTGCGAGCGAGTGATTGAGTTGAATTAAATACAGAAGGGAAAACCAACTCATTTCCACTTAATGCACACTTTGCTTCGATGATGGTGTTGATGCTGATGATGAAAGCTGGCCAAAGATAACACCAACGATAAGAAAGGATAACAAGATAACAGAAGAAGAAGAGAACTGGTGAAGATGGGACGCCAAAGAGAAGGAATGAAGCGTAAAGGAATGGAGTAAAAAATAGCCAACAACATGGAAATTAAATTAGAAAAACACAAGGAAAGGATGACGAACTGGATGAAGTTTAGTGAGGAGAATAATAACAACAATAACAACAACAACAACAACAAGTATGCTATAGCAACGCATAACAATAAGAAAAGAAAGAAGAAGAGGGTGAAGTAGAACATAAAAAAACGGTGCTCAAGGATGTGAAACAAAGAGTTAAAAACGGCTGCTTGTGACTGCCGAGTTGATGAAGGTCGCTGTTGGTGGTTGATAGAAGGACGTAGGAAGCAGGGGTGGAGGGGTGGGGAGGGCGGAAGGGGGAGAAAGAAGAGAAGGAGAACAAGGAGCAGGAGTAGGAGCCGGGGCAGGAGCAGGAGCAGGAGCAGGGAAGACGAAGAAGTATAAGAAGTCGAAGAAGAAGAAGAAGAAGAAGAAGCATTTACACACTTTGTATTTAGAGAGAGCAAATAATGAACTTCGTTGAGTGGTTCAACTTTGTTTTTATTGTTGGTGCTCCTGCTCTTGTTTGTTGTTGTTATTTGTTACTACATGCTCGAAGTTTGCGTTTGTGAATTTGTCGATTTGCACGAACTTTGAACCACCCAGGAAATTGCTTTGGTGCTTAGAAAATAGTTAACAAAGAAATTAGGAACGATGAAGATGTTTCAGAGGCCATCTTCTTGGGTCCTTTGAGCACTATAGTATTATAGTAGCCTGTTGTAGGTTGCTTGCAAGTGGAGTTTCTTCAACAGCACCATCAACAACAACAACAACTCACAGCATTTGCATCTAAGATCGAAATGGTCTCGTCTAAAATTCAGCTGCATAAAAGTTCAAAGCATAAAAAGACCCATAAAAATATTCTAAAGCGAACACTTTAAATGGGTTTTTCTCAAGCGATGGAAGGAGTGAATAGAAGATGCTATTCTTTATTTTTTCCTCTGTTTTTCTGTATAAAAAACCGTATTGTTTCGCCTTTAAAAAAAGTTTCACTATCCGTAAAAATATGAAGCAATAAAAACAGTGATATAATAAAGAAACGACAGTAACTGAACCACACAAAAGAGGAACGGGGCATAAAGTACATCTAGAAAAGAGAGCATAGAAGAGTATAGAAAGAGTATGGAGTGTGGAAAGAAGCAACACAAACTTCGGACAAGAGCAACGAAGGAACGAGGAGTCAATGAAGCGGTTGAATGAAGGAACAAATTTAAGGAAAATCGGAATAGATTAGATAAGAAGCACAACATAAAGAAACAGTAAAGAAGATGGAAAGTACAAAGAGTAAAAATCGTACAAACTAGTAGAAAGTTTATTAAAAAACTTCAACAAAGCAAAAAAGTGGTAGAAAATGCAACAGGAGAGAAATAGTAAAAATACTTTAAGAAATTGCCAGTTAAAAAAGCATGAAAGGCAGAGAAAAAGTAGTAGAAAAACTAGTGGAAAAAGTAGTAAAAAGATATCGGAAAAAGTAGTAGGAAAGGGATTAAAAGCAGTTGCAGAAACTCTTCTCACTGAATTGAATTCAATCGCAGTCTCTTCAGCTGCAGTCGAGTATTGAAAAGAATCACCTCCTCGCCATGTTTTAGTAACCATTAAAAAAGCTCTCCTTGCACTCCTTGTTCACTCCTTAAAATCGTAAAAACTGTCCACACTGATCAGCATTTCTTCATGCTGCAGTCGTTCCATGGAATTACTGCTGACCACAGGACTGTGTTGCCAAGTAACTGCAGAAACTAATAAAAAAGAGGAAATCGAAAAGCTGCTTTCTGCATGGAAAATGTTGACATACTTTTGCACATCGTAATTCAGCTCCTGCTGCTGCTGCTGCTGCTGCTGCTGGTGCTGCAGGCGTTGGGACGGACCGTCGCTTTCGGCATAAACCATAAATGCACATCCGCAGCCAACCAGCAGGGTTGCCCCGTGATGGTGGTGGCAACCCTGTAATTTATGACATGATATTCGGCAGCGGCATCATCTGTTGCGGCAGACGTGAGCACAACGACGATGCTGCATACGAAGTGACGAACGTGTGCAACGATGAAGGGGCATCCAGGGGGAGGGGTGAGGGGGGGGGGGAGTTGGGAGGAGAGTTCACATCTCAGGGAATACTTGACAGATCGCTGACACTGCTCCCGGACAGATTTCAACTTGTCCCTGACAGATTTGTCCCTGGTCTCTGGCACATGTCAATCTGCTGCCACTGAAGAGCAATCCTTTCCCTCCATTAATCAAGGATCGCTGGAGTTGGAATCGATTGGTGCCCTCACAATCTCAGTGGGTCCCATAGAGACATCAACTGGTCCCACAAAGAGATCAACTGATCGGTTTTCGACGAACTCATAGGTTAATCCTCACTATACTCGTATGTGAACTAATCGGAGTTAAATTGAATTCAAGTAGGAACTCAATTGACCCAGGGACTGGAACCAGGAACTGCTCGCTTCTCGACGAATGTCAGATGAGCCACCGATGAGCCACGGTTCCTTAATTGGATATGATTATTTCTCTGTGATAATGAAATTTCAGATGATTTGCATGAATACTAAAACTTTATAAACTCAATTGCTTTCCATCGCTCTCTCTCACTTTTGTCTCTCTGTTTCTCTGTCTATCCCTCTGCTCCTTTCTCCGTTATGATCCCAAAGTGATTCCATTTCTAGGGAATTCATTCATAGTTTTGTACGTAGCCACAAATTTAATTATGCACAGTTTTCTGTGGCGGAATACTTATTTATGTATGGCTTATTCCGTGCTTAAATATGGGCAATAAGCAAACAGATTTCGGAGCATGCCGACGTCCCAGCCAGAGTTGCCAGCCGTTCGGTGTTGTTGTGTTCTTGTGGTCCTAAACAATGCATGAAAATTAGTGTTTTAATGGGATGCATTTCAAAGAGAACAAGAGCAGGGGAGAGAAGGGCATGAGAGTGAAAGACAGAGAGAGAGAGAGAGAGAGGGAAAACAGAGCGATAGACCTGCTGACCTGCTGAAAGAGAGAGAAAGAGTGAGCGAGAGAGTGATATCAATGAAGAGCGTTTCAGGAATTACTCTCAGAGAGGAGGGTGGATTAAATGAGCAGCTCAGCTCATCTCAGTTCGGTTCGGAAAGGAACCATGAGTTCAGAACCTTTGGAGTTCTTTACAAGAAGAAGAACAAGAAGCAGAAGAAGAAGAATGGGAGGATAACAACAACAATAATACGATGAAATAATTAAATAAAGTTTCAAACAACAAAAACAATGAACCACATTTTTACTCACTCACTCGCTCAATCTCTCTCTCTCTCGCCGCCTTTTAACACTTGGTTGAAGAAGTTACGTGATCGAAATAGAAGCCGAGTGCCCCTGTCCTCCTCTCTCCTTCTTGTCCCGCTCTTTCTATACCACCGCCTCTTTTCTCCATCTCCCCTCCCTTCGAGGCCATTCTTTTTCACCTGCAGTCACAATTCAGCATATTTTGTATACTTTTAAAGCATATTTTATCCGTTCTCTCTGCTCTCAACTGAACTACCAACCTCCCTCCCCCTCCTCCCATCCTCCAGCCATATCATTTCTCGCAAACTCCAGCGATAGAAGAAATTTAGGAAAACTTTTCATTTATATGGATTTTATTCATGAGAAATGGGACCCGGTTCCAGGCGTCGGCCTGCATGCATGAAGCGTGCAATCGACTTTCAGCTTCGAGGAATGCAAAACAACAGAAGTTGAAAAACAAGAAGAAGAAGACGAAGACGACGACGAAGAAGAAGAAGAAGAAGGAGAGAAGAAGAAGGAAGGAGATGCAACAGCTCGTATGTACGATAAATAAATGGAAGCCGTTGAAGCCATGAGCACACACGCACACATACCAACGCACACATACTTGCATGCCTTCATGTATGAGATTAAAAAAACAGTGTTGCCAACTTCCATCTTCTCGCTGTTGCATTTCAATGTTTTCATTTTAAAAAAAATAATTGCGGAAATTCCACAATTTTTCTGCTTGTTTTTGTTTTTATTTATTTATTAATTTTTTTTTTCCTAAGGAATGTCGTACCAGTAGTACGAAGTATTGGAAAACAACAACAACCAGAATAC
>CATIVO010000011.1:0-78025 GCA_949629155.1 Myopa testacea
CATGCGTCATGCGTCATGCGTCATGCGTCATGCGTCATGCGTCATGCGTCATGCGTCAAGCGTCATGCGTCATGCGTCATGCGTCATGCGTCATGCGTCATGCGTCATGCGTCATGCGTCAAGCGTCATGCGTCATGCGTCATGCGTCATGCGTCATGCGTCATGCGTCATGCGTCATGCGTCAAGCGTCATGCGTCATGCGTCATGCGTCATGCGTCATGCGTCATGCGTCAAGCGTCATGCGTCATGCGTCATGCGTCATGCGTCATGCGTCAAGCGTCATGCGTCATGCGTCATGCGTCATACGTAATGCGTCATGCGTCATACGTCGTGCGTCATGCTTCATGCGTCATGGGTCATGCGTCATACGTCATGCGTCATGCGTCAAGCGACATGCGTCATGCGTCAAGCGACATGCGTCAAGCGACATGCGTCAAGCGACATGCGTCATGCGTCATGCGACATGCGTCAAGCGTCATGCGTCATGCGTCAAGCGACATGCGTCAAGCGTCATGCGTCAAGCGTCATGCGTCATGGGTCATGCGTCATACGTCATGCGTCATGCGTCAAGCGACATGCGTCAAGCGACATGCGTCAAGCGACATGCGTCATGCGTCATGCGACATGCGTCAAGCGTCATGCGTCATGCGTCAAGCGTCATGCGTCATGCGTCATGCGTCATGCGTCATGCGTCAAGCGTCATGCGTCATGCGTCATGCGTCATGCGTCATGCGTCATGCGTCATGCGTCATGCGTCATGCGTCATGCGTCATGCGTCATGCGTCATGCGTCATGCGTCAAGCGTCATGCGTCATGCGTCATGCGTCATGCGTCATGCGTCATGCGTCAAGCGTCATGCGTCATGCGTCATGCGTCAAGCGTCATGCGTCATGCGTCATGCGACATGCGTCAAGCGTCATGCGTCATGCGTCATGCGTCATACGTAATGCGTCATGCGTCATACGTCGTGCGTCATGCTTCATGCGTCATGGGTCATGCGTCATACGTCATGCGTCATGCGTCAAGCGACATGCGTCATGCGTCAAGCGACATGCGTCAAGCGACATGCGTCATGCGACATGCGTCAAGCGACATGCGTCAAGCGTCATGCGTCAAGCGTCATGCGTCATGGGTCATGCGTCATACGTCATGCGTCATGCGTCAAGCGACATGCGTCAAGCGTCATGCGTCATGCGTCATGCGTCATGCGTCATGCGTTATGCGTCAAGCGTCATGCGTCATGCGTCATGCGTCAAGCGACATGCGTCAAGCGTCATGCGTCATGCGTCATGCGTCATGCGTCAAGCGTCATGCGTCATGCGTCATGCGTTATGCGTCAAGCGTCATGCGTCATGCGTCATGCGTCATGCGTCATGCGTCATGCGTCATGCGTCATGCGTCATGCGTCATGCGTCATGCGTCAAGCGTCATGCGTCATGCGTCAAGCGTCATGCGTCATGCGTCATGCGTCATGCGTCATGCGTCATGCGTCATGCGACATGCGTCATGCGTCATGCGTCATACGTCATGCGTCATGCGTCATGCGTCATGCGTCATGCGTCATGCTTCAAGCGTCATGCGTCAAGCGTCATGCGTCATGCGTCAAGCGTCATGCGTCATGCGTCATGCGTCATGCGTCAAGCGTCATGCGTCATGCGTCATGCGTCATGCGTCATACGTAATGCGTCATGCGTCATACGTCGTGCGTCATGCTTCATGCGTCATGGGTCATGCGTCATACGTCATGCGTCATGCGTCATGCGTCATGCGTCATGCGTCAAGCGTCATGCGTCATGCGTCATGCGTCATACGTAATGCGTCATGCGTCATACGTCGTGCGTCATGCTTCATGCGTCATGGGTCATGCGTCATGCGTCATGCGTCATGCGTCAAGCGTCATGCGTCATGCGTCAAGCGTCATGCGTCATGCGTCATG
This sequence comes from Myopa testacea, assembly GCA_949629155.1. NCBI lineage: Eukaryota > Metazoa > Arthropoda > Insecta > Diptera > Conopidae > Myopa > Myopa testacea. The sequence continues at coordinate 1,937 of CATIVO010000011.1, forward strand.
CGTCATGCGTCAAGCGTCATGCGTCATGCGTCATGCGTCATGCGTCAAGCGTCATGCGTCATGCGTCAAGCGTCATGCGTCATGCGTCATGCGTCATGCGTCATGCGTCATGCGTCATGTGTCAAGCGACATGCGTCATGCGTTATGCGTCATGCGACATGCGTCATGCGTCATGCGTCATGCGTCATGCGTCATACGTCATGCGTCATGCGTCATGCGTCATGCGTCATGGGTCATGCGTCATGCGTCAAGCGTCATGCGTCATGCGTCATGCGTCAAGCGTCATGCGTCATGCGTCATGCGTCAAGCGTCATGCGTCATGCGTCATGCGTCATGCGTCAAGCGACATGCGTCAAGCGTCATGCGTCATGCGTCATGCGTCATGCGTCATGCGTCATGCGTCATGCGTCAAGCGACATGCGTCATGCGACATGCGTCATGCGTCATGCGTCATGCGTCATGCGTCAAGCGTCATGCGTCATGCGTCATGCGTCAAGCGTCATGCGTCATGCGTCATGCGTCATGCGTCATGCGTCAAGCGTCATGCGTCATGCGTCATGCGTCAAGCGTCATGCGTCATGCGTCATGCGTCATGCGTCATGCGTCATGCGTCATGCGTCATGCGTCAAGCGTCATGCGTCATGCGTCATGCGTCAAGCGTCATGCGTCATGCGTCATGCGACATGCGTCAAGCGTCATGCGTCATGCGTCATGCGTCATACGTAATGCGTCATGCGTCATACGTCGTGCGTCATGCTTCATGCGTCATGGGTCATGCGTCATACGTCATGCGTCATGCGTCAAGCGACATGCGTCATGCGTCAAGCGACATGCGTCAAGCGACATGCGTCATGCGACATGCGTCAAGCGACATGCGTCAAGCGTCATGCGTCAAGCGTCATGCGTCATGGGTCATGCGTCATACGTCATGCGTCATGCGTCAAGCGACATGCGTCATGCGTCATGCGTCATGCGTCATGCGTCATGCGTCATGCGTCATGCGTTATGCGTCAAGCGTCATGCGTCATGCGTCATGCGTCAAGCGACATGCGTCAAGCGTCATGCGTCATGCGTCATGCGTCATGCGTCAAGCGTCATGCGTCATGCGTCATGCGTTATGCGTCAAGCGTCATGCGTCATGCGTCATGCGTCATGCGTCATGCGTCATGCGTCATGCGTCATGCGTCATGCGTCATGCGTCAAGCGTCATGCGTCATGCGTCAAGCGTCATGCGTCATGCGTCATGCGTCATGCGTCATGCGTCATGCGTCATGCGACATGCGTCATGCGTCATGCGTCATACGTCATGCGTCATGCGTCATGCGTCATGCGTCATGCGTCATGCTTCAAGCGTCATGCGTCAAGCGTCATGCGTCATGCGTCAAGCGTCATGCGTCATGCGTCATGCGTCATGCGTCAAGCGTCATGCGTCATGCGTCATGCGTCATGCGTCATACGTAATGCGTCATGCGTCATACGTCGTGCGTCATGCTTCATGCGTCATGGGTCATGCGTCATACGTCATGCGTCATGCGTCATGCGTCATGCGTCATGCGTCAAGCGTCATGCGTCATGCGTCATGCGTCATGCGTCATACGTAATGCGTCATGCGTCATACGTCGTGCGTCATGCTTCATGCGTCATGGGTCATGCGTCATGCGTCATGCGTCATGCGTCAAGCGTCATGCGTCATGCGTCAAGCGTCATGCGTCATGCGTCATGCGTCATGCGTCAAGCGTCATGCGTCATGCGTCATGCGTCATGCGTCAAGCGTCATGCGTCATGCGTCAAGCGTCATGCGTCATGCGTCATGCGTCATGCGTCATGCGTCATGCGTCATGTGTCAAGCGACATGCGTCATGCGTTATGCGTCATGCGACATGCGTCATGCGTCATGCGTCATGCGTCATGCGTCATACGTCATGCGTCATGCGTCATGCGTCATGCGTCATGGGTCATGCGTCATGCGTCATGCGTCATGCGTCAAGCGTCATGCGTCATGCGTCATGCGTCATGCGTCAAGCGTCATGCGTCATGCGTCATGCGTCAAGCGTCATGCGTCATGCGTCATGCGTCATGCGTCAAGCGACATGCGTCAAGCGTCATGCGTCATGCGTCATGCGTCATGCGTCATGCGTCATGCGTCAAGCGACATGCGTCATGCGACATGCGTCATGCGTCATGCGTCATGCGTCATGCGTCAAGCGTCATGCGTCATGCGTCATGCGTCAAGCGTCATGCGTCATGCGTCATGCGTCATGCGTCATGCGTCATGCGTCAAGCGTCATGCGTCATGCGTCATGCGTCAAGCGTCATGCGTCATGCGTCATGCGTCATGCGACATGCGTCATGCGTCATGCGACATGCGTCATGCGTCATGCGTCATGCGACATGCGTCATGCGTCATGCGTCATGCGTCATGCGTCATGCGTCATGCGTCATGCGTCAAGCGTCATGCGTCATGCGTCATGCGTCATGCGTCATGCGTCAAGCGTCATGCGTCATGCGTCATGCGTCAAGCGTCATGCGTCATGCGTCATGCGTCATGCGTCAAGCGTCATGCGTCATGCGTCATGCGTCAAGCGTCATGCGTCATGCGTCATGCGTCAAGCGTCATGCGTCATGCGTCATGCGTCAAGCGACATGCGTCAAGCGTCATGCGTCATGCGTCATGCGTCATGCGTCAAGCGTCATGCGTCATGCGTCATGCGTCAAGCGTCATGCGTCATGCGTCATGCGTCAAGCGACATGCGTCATGCGTCATGCGTCATGCGTCATGCGTCAAGCGTCATGCGTCATGCGTCATGCGTCATGCGTCAAGCGTCATGCGTCATGCGTCATGCGTCATGCGTCATGCGTCAAGCGTCATGCGTCATGCGTCATGCGTCAAGCGTCATGCGTCATGCGTCATGCGTCATGCGTCAAGCGTCATGCGTCATGCGTCATGCGTCAAGCGACATGCGTCATGCGTCATGCGTCATGCGTCATGCGTCATGCGTCATGCGTCAAGCGTCATGCGTCATGCGTCATGCGTCAAGCGTCATGCGTCAAGCGTCAAGCGTCATGCGTCATGCGTCATGCGTCAAGCGACATGCGTCAAGCGTCATGCGTCATGCGTCATGCGTCATGCGTCAAGCGTCATGCGTCATGCGTCATGCGTCAAGCGACATGCGTCAAGCGTCATGCGTCATGCGTCATGCGTCAAGCGTCATGCGTCATGCGTCAAGCGTCATGCGTCAAGCGTCAAGCGTCATGCGTCATGCGTCATGCGTCAAGCGTCATGCGTCATGCGTCATGCGTCATGCGACATGCGTCATGCGTCATGCGTCATGCGTCATGCGACATGCGTCATGCGTCATGCGTCATGCGTCATGCGTCAAGCGTCATGCGTCATGCGTCATGCGTCAAGCGTCATGCGTCAAGCGTCAAGCGTCATGCGTCATGCGTCAAGCGACATGCGTCAAGCGTCATGCGTCATGCGTCAAGCGTCATGCGTCATGCGTCATGCGTCAAGCGTCATGCGTCATGCGTCATGCGTCAAGCGACATGCGTCAAGCGTCATGCGTCATGCGTCATGCGTCATGCGTCATGCGTCATGCGTCATGCGTCAAGCGACATGCGTCATACGTCATGCGTCATGCGACATGCGTCATGCGTCATGCGTCATGCGTCATGCGTCAAGCGTCATGCGTCATGCGTCATGCGTCAAGCGTCATGCGTCAAGCGTCATGCGTCATGCGTCATGCGTCATGCGTCATGCGTCAAGCGTCATGCGTCATGCGTCATGCGTCAAGCGTCATGCGTCATGCGTCATGCGTCATGCGTCAAGCGTCATGCGTCATGCGTCATGCCTCAAGCGACATGCGTCATGCGTCATGCGTCATGCGACATGCGTCATGCGTCATGCGTCATGCGTCATGCGTCAAGCGTCATGCGTCATGCGTCATGCGTCAAGCGTCATGCGTCAAGCGTCAAGCGTCATGCGTCATGCGTCATGCGTCAAGCGACATGCGTCAAGCGTCATGCGTCATGCGTCAAGCGTCAAGCGTCATGCGTCATGCGTCATGCGTCAAGCGACATGCGTCAAGCGTCATGCGTCATGCGTCATGCGTCAAGCGTCATGCGTCATGCGTCATGCGTCAAGCGACATGCGACATGCGTCATGCGTCATGCGACATGCGTCATGCGTCATGCGACATGCGTCATGCGTCATGCGTCATGCGTCATGCGTCATGCGTCATGCGTCAAGCGTCATGCGTCATGCGTCATGCGTCAAGCGTCATGCGTCATGCGTCATGCGACATGCGTCATGCGTCATGCGTCATGCGACATGCGTCATGCGTCATGCGTCATGCGTCATGCGTCATGCGTCATGCGTCATGCGTCATGCGACATGCGTCATGCGTCATGCGTCATGCGTCATGCGTCAAGCGTCAAGCGTCATGCGTCATGCGTCATGCGTCAAGCGTCATGCGTCATGCGTCATGCGTCATGCGTCATGCGTCATGCGTCATGCGTCAAGCGTCATGCGTCATGCGTCATGCGTCATGCGACATGCGTCATGCGTCATGCGACATGCGTCATGCGTCATGCGACATGCGTCATGCGTCATGCGTCATGCGTCATGCGTCATGCGTCAAGCGTCATGCGTCATGCGTCATGCGTCATGCGTCATGCGTCATGCGTCAAGCGTCATGCGTCATGCGTCATGCGTCAAGCGTCAAGCGTCATGCGTCATGCGTCATGCGTCAAGCGACATGCGTCAAGCGTCATGCGTCATGCGTCATGCGTCAAGCGACATGCGTCAAGCGTCATGCGTCAAGCGTCATGCGTCATGCGTCATGCGTCATGCGTCATGCGTCATGCGTCATGCGTCATGCGTCATGCGTCATGCGTCATGCGTCAAGCGTCATGCGTCATGCGTCATGCGTCATGCGTCATGCGTCATGCGTCATGCGACATGCGTCATGCGTCATGCGACATGCGTCATGCGTCATGCGTCATGCGTCATGCGTCATGCGTCATGCGTCATGCGTCATGCGTCATGCGACATGCGTCATGCGTCATGCGTCATGCGTCATGCGTCATGCGTCAAGCGACATGCGTCAAGCGTCATGCGTCAAGCGTCATGCGTCATGCGTCATGCGTCATGCGTCATGCGTCATGCGTCATGCGTCATGCGTCATGCGTCATGCGTCATGCGTCATGCGTCATGCGTCATACGTAATGCGTCATGCGTCATACGTCGTGCGTCATGCTTCATGCGTCATGGGTCATGCGTCATACGTCATGCGTCATGCGTCAAGCGACATGCGTCATGCGTCAAGCGACATGCGTCAAGCGACATGCGTCATGCGTCAAGCGACATGCGTCATGCGTCATGGGTCAAGCGTCATGCGTCATGCGTCATGCGTCATGCGACATGCATCGTGCGTAATGCGTCATGCGACATGCGTCATGCGTCATGCGTCATGCGTCATGCGTCATGCTTCATGCGTCATGGGTCATGGGTCATACGTCATGCGTCATGCGTCATGCGTCATGCGTCATGCGTCATGCGTCATGCGACATGCGTCATGCGTCATGCGACATGCGTCATGCGTCATGCGTCATGCGTCATGCGTCATGCGTCATGCGTCATGCGACATGCGTCATGCGTCATGCGTCATGCGTCATGCGTCATGCGTCATGCGTCATGCGTCATGCGTCATGCGACATGCGTCATGCGTCAAGCGTCATGCGTCATGCGTCATGCGTCATGCGTCAAGCGTCATGCGTCATGCGTCATGCGTCATGCGTCATGCGTCATGCGTCAAGCGTCATGCGTCATGCGTCATGCGTCATGCGTCATGCGTCATGCGTCAAGCGTCAAGCGTCATGCGTCATGCGTCATGCGTCATGCGACATGCGTCATGCGTCATGCGTCATGCGTCATGCGTCAAGCGTCATGCGTCATGCGTCATGCGTCATGCGTCATGCGTCATGCGTCATGCGTCATGCGTCATGCGTCAAGCGTCATGAGTCATGCGTCATACGTCAAGCGTCATGCGTCAAGCGTCATGCGTCATGCGTCATGCGTCATGCGTCATGCGTCATGCGTCATGCGACATGCGACTTGCGACTTGCGACATGCGACTTGCGACTTGCGACTTGCGACTTGCGACTTGCGACTTGCGACATGCGACATGCGACTTGCGACATGCGACATGCGACTTACGACATGCGACATGCGACATGCGACACGCGACACGCGACATGCGACTTGCGACTTGCGACTTGCGACTTGCGACATGCGACTTGCGACTTGCGACTTGCGACATGCGACTTACGACATGCGACACGCGACTTGCGACATGCGACTTGCGACTTGCGACATGCGACTTGCGACTTGCGACACGCGACTTGCGACATGCGACTTGCGACATGCGACTTACGACATGCGACTTGCGACTTGCGACTTGCGACTTGCGACTTGCGACATGCGACTTGCGACTTGCGACTTGCGACTTGCGACTTGCGACATGCGACTTGCGACATGCGACATGCGACTTGCGACTTGCGACATGCGACTTGCGACTTGCGACTTGCGACATGCGACTTGCGACTTGCGACATGCGACTTGCGACATGCGACTTGCGACTTGCGACATGCGACTTGCGACTTGCGACATGCGACTTGCGACTTGCGACATGCGACTTGCGACTTGCGACTTGCGACTTGCGACTTGCGACATGCGACTTGCGACTTGCGACATGCGACTTGCGACTTGCGACATGCGACATGCGACATGCGACTTGCGACTTGCGACTTGCGACTTGCGACTTGCGACATGCGACACGCGACTTGCGACATGCGACACGCGACTTGCGACATGCGACTTGCGACTTGCGACTTGCGACTTGCGACTTGCGACATGCGATTTGCGACTTGCGACATGCGACTTGCGACTTGCGACTGGCGACATGCGACATGCGACTTACGACATGCGACATGCGACATGCGACACGCGACTTGCGACATGCGACTTGCGACTTGCGACTTGCGACTTGCGACATGCGACTTGCGACTTGCGACATGCGACATGCGACTTACGACATGCGACATGCGACATGCGACACGCGACTTGCGACATGCGACTTGCGACTTGCGACTTGCGACTTGCGACATGCGACTTGCGACATGCGACACGCGACTTGCGACATGCGACTTGCGACTTGCGACTTGCGACATGCGACTTGCGACTTGCGACACGCGACTTGCGACATGCGACTTGCGACATGCGACTTACGACATGCGACTTGCGACTTGCGACTTGCGACTTGCGACATGCGACTTGCGACTTGCGACTTGCGACTTGCGACTTGCGACTTGCGACATGCGACTTGCGACATGCGACATGCGACTTGCGACTTGCGACATGCGACTTGCGACTTGCGACTTGCGACATGCGACTTGCGACTTGCGACATGCGACTTGCGACATGCGACTTGCGACTTGCGACATGCGACTTGCGACTTGCGACATGCGACTTGCGACTTGCGACATGCGACTTGCGACTTGCGACATGCGACTTGCGACTTGCGACATGCGACATGCGACTTGCGACTTGCGACTTGCGACATGCGACTTGCGACTTGCGACATGCGACTTGCGACATGCGACTTGCGACTTGCGACATGCGACTTGCGACATGCGACTTGCGACTTGCGACATGCGACTTGCGACATGCGACTTGCGACTTGCGACTTGCGACATGCGACATGCGACTTGCGACTTGCGACTTGCGACTTGCGACATGCGACTTGCGACTTGCGACTTGCGACTTGCGACTTGCGACTTGCGACATGCGACTTGCGACTTGCGACATGCGACTTGCGACATGCGACTTGCGACTTGCGACATGCGACTTGCGACTTGCGACATGCGACTTGCGACTTGCGACATGCGACTTGCGACTTGCGACTTGCGACTTGCGACATGCGACATGCGACTTGCGACTTGCGACACGCGACTTGCGACTTGCGACATGCGACACGCGACTTGCGACTTGCGACATGCGACATGCGACATGCGACTTGCGACTTGCGACATGCGACTTGCGACATGCGACATGCGACTTACGACATGCGACATGCGACATGCGACTTACGACATGCGACTTGCGACACGCGACTTGCGACACGCGACTTGCGACTTGCGACTTGCGACACGCGACTTGCGACTTGCGACTTGCGACGTGCGACTTGCGACATGCGACTTGCGACTTGCGACATGCGACTTGCGACTTGCGACATGCGACTTGCGACTTGCGACTTGCGACATGCGACTTGCGACACGCGACATGCGACTTGCGACATGCGACATGCGACTTGCGACTTGCGACATGCGACTTGCGACATGCGACTTGCGACCTGCGACTTGCGACTTGCGACTTACGACATGCGACTTGCGACTTGTGACATGCGACTTGCGACTTGCGACATGCGACTTGCGACACGCGACTTGCGACTTGCGACATGCGACATGCGACTTACGACATGCGACTTGCGACTTGCGACATGCGACTTGCGACTTGCGACTTGCGACATGCGACTTGCGACATGCGACATGCGACTTGCGACTTGCGACATGCGACTTGCGACTTGCGACTTGCGACATGCGACTTGCGACTTGCGACATGCGACTTGCGACTTGCGACATGCGACTTGCGACTTGCGACATGCGACTTGCGACTTGCGACATGCGACTTGCGACTTGCGACTTGCGACTTGCGACTTGCGACTTGCGACTTGCGACATGCGACATGCGACTTGCGACTTGCGACTTGCGACTTGCGACATGTGACTTGCGACTTGCGACATGCGACTTGCGACTTGCGACTTGCGAAATACGACTTGCGACTTGCGACTTGCGACTTGCGACATGCGACTTGCGACTTGCGACATGCGACTTGCGACTTGCGACTTGCGACATGCGACATGCGACTTGCGTCACGCGACTTGCGACTTGCGACATGCGACATGCGACTTACGACATGCGACTTGCGACTTGCGACTTGCGACATGCGACATGCGACTTGCGACTTGCGACATGCGACTTGCGACATGCGACATGCGACTTGCGACTTGCGACTTGCGACTTGCGACATGCGACTTGCGACTTGCGACTTGCGACTTGCGACTTGCGACTTGCGACATGCGACATGCGACTTGCGACATGCGACTTGCGACATGCAACATGCGACTTGCGTCACGCGACTTGCGACTTGCGACATGCGACATGCGACTTGCGACTTGCGACTTGCGACTTGCGACATGCGACATGCGACTTGCGACTTGCGACTTGCGACATGCGACATGCGACTTGCGACATGCGACATGCGACATGCGACTTGCGACTTGCGACTTGCGACATGCGACATGCGACTTGCGACTTGCGACATGCGACTTGCGACTTGCGACTTGCGACATGCGACTTGCGACTTGCGACATGCGACTTGCGACATGCGACTTGCGACTTGCGACATGCGACTTGCGATTTGCGACTTGCGACATGCGACATGCGACATGCGACTTGCGACTTGCGACTTGCGACATGCGACATGCGACATGCGACTTGCGACTTGCGACATGCGACTTGCGACTTGCGACTTGCGACATGCGACTTGCGACTTGCGACATGCGACTTGCGACTTGCGACTTGCGACATGCGACATGCGACTTGCGACTTGCGACATGCGACATGCGACTTACGACATGCGACTTGCGACATGCGACATGCGACTTGCGACTTGCGACTTGCGACATGCGACATGCGACTTGCGACTTGCGACTTGCGACATGCGACTTGCGACTTGCGACTTGCGACTTGCGACTTGCGACTTGCGACATGCGACTTGCGACTTGCGACATGCGACTTGCGACATGCGACTTGCGACTTGCGACATGCGACTTGCGACTTGCGACATGCGACTTGCGATTTGCGACTTGCGACATGCGACATGCGACATGCGACTTGCGACTTGCGACTTGCGACATGCGACATGCGACTTGCGACTTGCGACATGCGACATGCGACTTACGACATGCGACTTGCGACTTGCGACATGCGACTTGCGACTTGCGACTTGCGACATGCGACATGCGACATGCGACTTGCGACTTGCGACTTGCGACATGCGACATGCGACTTACGACATGCGACTTGCGACTTGCGACATGCGACTTGCGACTTGCGACTTGCGACATGCGACATGCGACTTGCGACTTGCGACTTGCGACATGCGACTTGCGACTTGCGACTTGCGACTTGCGACTTGCGACTTGCGACATGCGACTTGCGACTTGCGACATGCGACATGCGACTTACGACATGCGACTTGCGACTTGCGACATGCGACTTGCGATTTGCGACTTGCGACATGCGACATGCGACATGCGACTTGCGACTTGCGACTTGCGACATGCGACATGCGACTTACGACATGCGACTTGCGACTTGCGACATGCGACTTGCGACTTGCGACTTGCGACATGCGACATGCGACTTGCGACTTGCGACTTGCGACATGCGACTTGCGACTTGCGACTTGCGACATGCGACTTGCGACTTGCGACTTGCGACTTGCGACTTGCGACATGCGACTTGCGACTTGCGACTTGCGACTTGCGACTTGCGACTTGCGACATGCGACTTGCGACTTGCGACATGCGACTTGCGACTTGCGACTTGCGACATGCGACATGCGACTTACGACATGCGACTTGCGACTTGCGACATGCGACTTGCGACTTGCGACTTGCGACATGCGACATGCGACTTGCGACTTGCGACTTGCGACATGCGACTTGCGACTTGCGACTTGCGACTTGCGACTTGCGACATGCGACTTGCGACTTGCGACTTGCGACTTGCGACTTGCGACTTGCGACATGCGACTTGCGACTTGCGACATGCGACTTGCGACATGCGACTTGCGACTTGCGACATGCGACTTGCGACTTGCGACATGCGACTTGCGATTTGCGACTTGCGACATGCGACATGCGACTTGCGACTTGCGACTTGCGACATGCGACATGCGACTTGCGACTTGCGACATGCGACATGCGACTTACGACATGCGACTTGCGACTTGCGACATGCGACTTGCGATTTGCGACTTGCGACATGCGACATGCGACATGCGACTTGCGACTTGCGACTTGCGACATGCGACATGCGACTTACGACATGCGACTTGCGACTTGCGACATGCGACTTGCGACTTGCGACTTGCGACATGCGACATGCGACTTGCGACTTGCGACTTGCGACATGCGACTTGCGACTTGCGACTTGCGACTTGCGACTTGCGACTTGCGACATGCGACTTGCGACTTGCGACTTGCGACTTGCGACTTGCGACATGCGACTTGCGACTTGCGACATGCGACTTGCGACATGCGACTTGCGACTTGCGACATGCGACTTGCGACTTGCGACATGCGACTTGCGACTTGCGACATGCGACTTGCGACTTGCGACTTGCGACTTGCGACATGCGACATGCGACTTGCGACTTGCGACTTGCGACACGCGACTTGCGACTTGCGACATGCGACACGCGACTTGCGACTTGCGACATGCGACATGCGACATGCGACTTGCGACATGCGACTTACGACATGCGACATGCGACTTACGACATGCGACTTGCGACACGCGACTTGCGACACGCGACTTGCGACTTGCGACACGCGACTTGCGACTTGCGACGTGCGACTTGCGACATGCGACTTGCGACTTGCGACATGCGACTTGCGACTTGCGACTTGCGACATGCGACTTGCGACTTGCGACTTGCGACATGCGACTTGCGACACGCGACATGCGACTTGCGACATGCGACATGCGACTTGCGACTTGCGACATGCGACTTGCGACATGCGACTTGCGACCTGCGACTTGCGACTTGCGACTTGCGACTTACGACATGCGACTTGCGACTTGCGACTTACGACATGCGACTTGCGACTTGTGACATGCGACTTGCGACTTGCGACATGCGACTTGCGACACGCGACTTGCGACTTGCGACATGCGACATGCGACTTACGACATGCGACTTGCGACTTGCGACATGCGACATGCGACATGCGACTTGCGACTTGCGACATGCGACTTGCGACTTGCGACTTGCGACATGCGACTTGCGACTTGCGACATGCGACTTGCGACATGCGACTTGCGACTTGCGACATGCGACTTGCGACTTGCGACATGCGACTTGCGACTTGCGACTTGCGACTTGCGACTTGCGACTTGCGACTTGCGACATGCGACATGCGACTTGCGACTTGCGACTTGCGACTTGCGACTTGCGACATGTGACTTGCGACTTGCGACATGCGACTTGCGACTTGCGACTTGCGAAATACGACTTGCGACTTGCGACTTGCGACTTGCGACATGCGACTTGCGACTTGCGACATGCGACTTGCGACTTGCGACTTGCGACATGCGACATGCGACTTGCGTCACGCGACTTGCGACTTGCGACATGCGACATGCGACTTACGACATGCGACTTGCGACTTGCGACATGCGACATGCGACTTGCGACTTGCGACATGCGACTTGCGACATGCGACATGCGACTTGCGACTTGCGACTTGCGACTTGCGACATGCGACTTGCGACTTGCGACTTGCGACTTGCGACTTGCGACTTGCGACATGCGACTTGCGACTTGCGACTTGCGACATGCGACTTGCGACTTGCGACATGCGACTTGCGACTTGCGACTTGCGACATGCGACATGCGACTTGCGACTTGCGACTTGCGACATGCGACATGCGACATGCGACTTGCGACTTGCGACGTGCGACTTGCGACTTGCGACTTGCGACATGCGACTTGCGACTTGCGACATGCGACTTGCGACTTGCGACTTGCGACATGCGACATGCGACATGCGACTTGCGACTTGCGACTTGCGACATGCGACTTGCGACTTGCGACTTGCGACTTGCGACTTGCGACTTGCGACTTGCGACTTGCGACTTGCGACTTGCGACACGCGACACGCGACACGCGACTTGCGACTTACGACACGCGACTTGCGACTTGCGACACGCGACTTGCGACTTGCGACTTGCGACATGCGACTTGCGACATGCGACTTGCGACTTGCGACATGCGACTTGCGACTTGCGACTTGCGACTTGCGACTTGCGACACGCGACTTGCGACTTGCGACTTGCGACTTGCGACTTGCGACATGCGACATGCGACTTACAACTTGCGACTTGCGACTTGCGACTTGCGACTTGCGACACGCGACTTGCGACTTGCGACATGCGACATGCGACTTGCGACTTGCGACTTGCGACATGTGACTTGCGACTTGCGACATGCGACTTGCGACTTGCGACTTGCGAAATACGACTTGCGACTTGCGACTTGCGACTTGCGACATGCGACTTGCGACTTGCGACATGCGACTTGCGACATGCGACTTGCGACTTGCGACATGCGACTTGCGACATGCGACATGCGACTTGCGACTTGCGACTTGCGACTTGCGACATGCGACTTGCGACTTGCGACTTGCGACTTGCGACTTGCGACATGCGACATGCGACTTGCGACATGCGACTTGCGACATGCGACATGCGACTTGCGTCACGCGACTTGCGACTTGCGACATGCGACATGCGACTTGCGACTTGCGACTTGCGACTTGCGACTTGCGACATGCGACATGCGACTTGCGACTTGCGACTTGCGACATGCGACATGCGACTTGCGACATGCGACATGCGACATGCGACTTGCGACTTGCGACTTGCGACATGCGACATGCGACATGCGACTTGCGACTTGCGACATGCGACTTGCGACTTGCGACTTGCGACATGCGACTTGCGACTTGCGACATGCGACTTGCGACATGCGACTTGCGACTTGCGACATGCGACTTGCGATTTGCGACTTGCGACATGCGACTTGCGACTTGCGACTTGCGACATGCGACTTGCGACTTGCGACTTGCGACATGTGACATGCGACTTGCGACTTGCGACATGCGACTTGCGACTTGCGACTTGCGACTTGCGACATGCGACTTGCGACTTGCGACTTGCGACTTGCGACTTGCGACTTGCGACATGCGACATGCGACTTGCGACTTGCGACTTGCGACATGCGACATGCGACATGCGACTTGCGACTTGCGACGTGCGACTTGCGACTTGCGACATGCGACATGCGACATGCGAATTGCGACTTGCGACTTGCGACATGCGACTTGCGACTTGCGACATGCGACATGCGACTTGCGACTTGCGACATGCGACTTGCGACTTGCGACATGCGACTTGCGACTTGCGACTTGCGACATGCGACGTGCGACTTGCGACATGCGACTTGCGACTTGCGACATGCGACTTGCGACTTGCGACTTGCGACATGCGACGTGCGACTTGCGACTTGCGACTTGCGACATGCGACATGCGACATGCGACTTGCGACTTGCGACTTGCGACATGCGACTTGCGACTTGCGACTTGCGACTTGCGACTTGCGACTTGCGACTTGCGACACGCGACACGCGACACGCGACTTGCGACTTGCGACTTACGACACGCGACTTGCGACTTGCGACACGCGACTTGCGACTTGCGACTTGCGACATGCGACTTGCGACATGCGACTTGCGACTTGCGACATGCGACTTGCGACTTGCGACTTGCGACTTGCGACTTGCGACACGCGACTTGCGACTTGCGACTTGCGACATGCGACATGCGACTTACAACTTGCGACTTGCGACTTGCGACTTGCGACACGCGACTTGCGACTTGCGACATGCGACATGCGACTTGCGACTTGCGACTTGCGACATGCGACTTGCGACATGCGACACGCGACTTGCGACTTGCGACATGCGACATGCGACATGCGACTTGCGACTTGCGACATGCGACATGCGACATGCGACTTGCGACTTGTGACATGCGACATGCGACTTACGACATGCGACTTGCGACTTGCGACATGCGACTTGCGACTTGCGACATGCGACTTGCGACTTGCGACTTGCGACTTGCGACATGCGACTTGCGACTTGCGACACGCGACTTGCGACTTGCGACTTGCGACTTGCGACTTGCGACATGCGACTTGCGTCATGCGTCATGCGTCATGCGTCATGCGTCATGCGTCAAGCGTCATGCGTCATGCGTCATGCGTCAAGCGTCATGCGTCATGCGTCATGCGTCATGCGTCATGCGACATGCGTCATGCGTCATGCGTCATGCGTCATGCGTCATGCGTCAAGCGTCATGCGTCATGCGTCATGCGTCATGCGTCATGCGTCATGCGTCATGCGTCATGCGTCAAGCGTCATGCGTCATGCGTCATGCGTCAAGCGTCATGCGTCATGCGTCATGCGTCATGCGACATGCGTCATGCGTCATGCGACATGCGTCATGCGTCATGCGTCATGCGACATGCGTCATGCGTCATGCGTCATGCGTCATGCGTCATGCGTCATGCGTCATGCGTCATGCGTCAAGCGTCATGCGTCATGCGTCATGCGTCATGCGTCATGCGTCAAGCGTCATGCGTCATGCGTCATGCGTCAAGCGTCATGCGTCATGCGTCATGCGTCATGCGTCATGCGTCATGCGTCAAGCGACATGCGTCAAGCGTCATGCGTCATGCGTCATGCGTCATGCGTCAAGCGTCATGCGTCATGCGTCATGCGTCAAGCGTCATGCGTCATGCGTCATGCGTCAAGCGTCATGCGTCATGCGTCATGCGTCAAGCGACATGCGTCAAGCGTCATGCGTCATGCGTCATGCGTCAAGCGTCATGCGTCATGCGTCAAGCGACATGCGTCATGCGTCATGCGTCATGCGACATGCGTCATGCGTCATGCGTCATGCGTCATGCGTCATGCGTCATGCGTCATGCGTCATGCGTCATGCGTCATGCGTCAAGCGTCATGCGTCATGCGTCATGCGTCATGCGTCATGCGTCATGCGTCATGCGTCATGCGTCAAGCGTCATGCGTCATGCGTCATGCGTCAAGCGTCATGCGTCATGCGTCATGCGTCAAGCGACATGCGTCAAGCGTCATGCGTCATGCGTCATGCGTCAAGCGACATGCGTCATGCGACATGCGTCATGCGTCATGCGTCATGCGTCATGCGACATGCGTCATGCGTCATGCGACATGCGTCATGCGTCATGCGTCATGCGTCATGCGTCATGCGTCATGCGTCATGCGACATGCGTCATGCGTCATGCGTCATGCGTCATGCGTCATGCGTCATGCGTCATGCGTCATGCGACATGCGTCATGCGTCAAGCGTCATGCGTCATGCGTCATGCGTCAAGCGTCATGCGTCATGCGTCATGCGTCAAGCGACATGCGTCAAGCGTCATGCGTCATGCGTCATGCGTCAAGCGTCATGCGTCATGCGTCATGCGTCAAGCGACATGCGTCAAGCGTCATGCGTCATGCGTCATGCGACATGCGTCATGCGTCATGCGACATGCGTCATGCGTCATGCGTCATGCGTCATGCGTCATGCGTCATGCGTCATGCGACATGCGTCATGCGTCATGCGTCATGCGTCATGCGTCATGCGTCATGCGTCATGCGACATGCGTCATGCGTCAAGCGTCATGCGTCATGCGTCATGCGTCATGCGTCATGCGACATGCGTCATGCGTCATGCGTCATGCGTCATGCGTCATGCGTCATGCGTCATGCGTCATGCGTCATGCGACATGCGTCATGCGTCAAGCGTCATGCGTCATGCGTCATGCGTCATGCGTCATACGTAATGCGTCATGCGTCATACGTCGTGCGTCATGCTTCATGCGTCATGGGTCATGCGTCATACGTCATGCGTCATGCGTCAAGCGACATGCGTCATGCGTCAAGCGACATGCGTCAAGCGACATGCGTCATGCGTCATGGGTCAAGCGTCATGCGTCATGCGTCATGCGTCATGCGACATGCATCGTGCGTAATGCGTCATGCGACATGCGTCATGCGTCATGCGTCATGCGTCATGCGTCATGCGTCATGCGTCATGGGTCATGGGTCATACGTCATGCGTCATGCGTCATGCGTCATGCGTCATGCGTCATGCGTCATGCGTCAAGCGTCATGCGTCATGCGTCATGCGTCATGCGTCAAGCGTCATGCGTCATGCGTCAAGCGTCATGCGTCATGCGTCATGCGTCATGCGTCATGCGTCATGCGTCATGCGTCATGCTTCATGCTTCATGCGTCATGGGTCATGGGTCATACGTCATGCGTCATGCGTCATGCGTCATGCGTCATGCGTCAAGCGTCATGCGTCATGCGTCATGCGTCATGCGTCATGCGTCATGCGTCAAGCGTCATGCGTCATGCGTCAAGCGTCATGCGTCATGCGTCATGCGTCATGCGACATGCGTCATGCGTCATGCGTCATGCGTCATGCGTCATGCGACATGCGTCATGCGTCAAGCGTCATGCGTCATGCGTCATGCGTCATGCGTCATACGTAATGCGTCATGCGTCATACGTCGTGCGTCATGCTTCATGCGTCATGGGTCATGCGTCATACGTCATGCGTCATGCGTCAAGCGACATGCGTCATGCGTCAAGCGACATGCGTCAAGCGACATGCGTCATGCGTCATGGGTCAAGCGTCATGCGTCATGCGTCATGCGTCATGCGACATGCATCGTGCGTAATGCGTCATGCGACATGCGTCATGCGTCATGCGTCATGCGTCATGCGTCATGGGTCATGGGTCATACGTCATGCGTCATGCGTCATGCGTCATGCGTCATGCGTCATGCGTCATGCGTCAAGCGTCATGCGTCATGCGTCAAGCGTCATGCGTCATGCGTCATGCGTCATGCGTCATGCGTCAAGCGTCATGCGTCATGCGTCATGCGTCATGCGTCATGCTTCATGCGTCATGCGTCATGCGTCATGCGTCATGCGTCATGCGTCATGCGTCATGCGTCATGCGTCATGCGTCAAGCGTCATGCGTCATGCGTCATGCGTCATGCGTCATGCGTCATGCTTCATGCGTCATGCGTCATGCGTCATGCGTCATGCGTCATGCGTCATGCGTCATGCGTCATGCGTCATGCGTCATGCGTCATGCGTCATGCGTCATGGGTCATGGGTCATACGTCATGCGTCATGCGTCATGCGTCATGCGTCATGCGTCATGCGTCATGCGTCAAGCGTCATGCGTCATGCGTCAAGCGTCATGCGTCATGCGTCATGCGTCATGCGTCATGCGTCATGCGTCATGCGTCATGCGTCATGCGTCATGGGTCATGGGTCATACGTCATGCGTCATGCGTCATGCGTCATGCGTCATGCGTCATGCGTCATGCGTCATGCGTCAAGCGTCATGCGTCATGCGTCAAGCGTCATGCGTCATGCGTCATGCGTCATGCGTCATGCGTCAAGCGTCATGCGTCATGCGTCATGCGTCATGCGTCATGCGTCATGCGTCATGCGTCATGCGTCATGCGTCATGCGTCATGCGTCATGCGTCATGCGTCATGCGTCATGCGTCATGCGTCAAGCGTCATGCGTCATGCGTCATGCGACATGCGACACGCGACATGCGACTTGCGACTTGCGACTTGCGACTTGCGACTTGCGACATGCGACTTGCGACATGCGACTTGCGACTTGCGACATGCGACATGCGACTTACGACATGCGACATGCGACATGCGACACGCGACTTGCGACATGCGACTTGCGACTTGCGACTTGCGATTTGCGACTTGCGACATGCGACTTGCGACATGCGACTTGCGACATGCGACATGCGACATGCGACATGCGACATGCGACATGCGACACGCGACTTGCGACATGCGACTTGCGACTTGCGACTTGCGACATGCGACTTGCGACTTGCGACACGCGACTTGCGACATGCGACTTGCGACATGCGACTTACGACATGCGACTTGCGACTTGCGACTTGCGACTTGCGACTTGCGACATGCGACTTGCGACTTGCGACTTGCGACTTGCGACTTGCGACATGCGACTTGCGACATGCGACATGCGACTTGCGACTTGCGACATGCGACTTGCGACTTGCGACATGCGACTTGCGACTTGCGACATGCGACTTGCGACATGCGACTTGCGACTTGCGACATGCGACTTGCGACTTGCGACATACGACTTGCGACTTGCGACATGCGACTTGCGACTTGCGACTTGCGACTTGCGACATGCGACTTGCGACTTGCGACATGCGACTTGCGACTTGCGACTTGCGACATGCGACATGCGACTTGCGACTTGCGACTTGCGACATGCGACACGCGACTTGCGACATGCGACACGCGACTTGCGACATGCGACTTGCGACTTGCGACTTGCGACATGCGATTTGCGACTTGCGACATGCGACTTGCGACTTGCGACATGCGACATGCGACTTACGACATGCGACATGCGACATGCAACACGCGACTTGCGACATGCGACTTGCGACTTGCGACTTGCGACTTGCGACATGCGACATGCGACATGCGACTTACGACATGCGACATGCGACATGCGACACGCGACTTGCGACATGCGACTTGCGACTTGCGACTTGCGACTTGCGACTTGCGACATGCGACTTGCGACATGCGACACGCGACTTGCGACATGCGACTTGCGACTTGCGACTTGCGACTTGCGACTTGCGACATGCGACTTGCGACTTGCGACACGCGACTTGCGACATGCGACTTGCGACATGCTACTTACGACATGCGACTTGCGACTTGCGACTTGCGACATGCGACTTGCGACTTGCGACTTGCGACTTGCGACTTGCGACATGCGACTTGCGACATGCGACATGCGACTTGCGACTTGCGACATGCGACTTGCGACTTGCGACTTGCGACATGCGACTTGCGACTTGCGACATGCGACTTGCGACATGCGACTTGCGACTTGCGACATGCGACTTGCGACTTGCGACTTGCGACTTGCGACTTGCGACTTGCGACTTGCGACTTGCGACATGCGACTTGCGACATGCGACATGCGACTTGCGACTTGCGACATGCGACTTGCGACTTGCGACTTGCGACATGCGACTTGCGACTTGCGACATGCGACTTGCGACATGCGACTTGCGACTTGCGACTTGCGACTTGCGACTTGCGACTTGCGACTTGCGACTTGCGACATGCGACTTGCGACTTGCGACACGCGACTTGCGACATGCGACTTGCGACATGCTACTTACGACATGCGACTTGCGACTTGCGACTTGCGACTTGCGACATGCGACTTGCGACTTGCGACTTGCGACTTGCGACTTGCGACTTGCGACTTGCGACTTGCGACATGCGACTTGCGACATGCGACATGCGACTTGCGACTTGCGACATGCGACATGCGACTTGCGACTTGCGACATGCGACTTGCGACTTGCGACATGCGACTTGCGACATGCGACTTGCGACTTGCGACTTGCGACTTGCGACTTGCGACATGCGACTTGCGACATGCGACACGCGACTTGCGACATGCGACTTGCGACTTGCGACTTGCGACTTGCGACTTGCGACATGCGACTTGCGACTTGCGACACGCGACTTGCGACATGCGACTTGCGACATGCTACTTACGACATGCGACTTGCGACTTGCGACTTGCGACATGCGACTTGCGACTTGCGACTTGCGACTTGCGACTTGCGACTTGCGACTTGCGACTTGCGACATGCGACTTGCGACATGCGACATGCGACTTGCGACTTGCGACATGCGACTTGCGACTTGCGACTTGCGACATGCGACTTGCGACTTGCGACATGCGACTTGCGTCATGCGTCATGCGTCATGCGTCATGCGTCATGCGTCATGCGTCATGCGTCATGCGTCATGCGTCAAGCGTCAGGCGTCATGCGTCATGCGTCATGCGTCATGCGTCATGCGTCATGCGTCATGCGTCATGCGTCAAGCGTCATGCGTCATGCGTCATGCGTCAAGCGTCATGCGTCATGCGTCATGCGTCAAGCGACATACGTCAAGCGTCATGCGTCATGCGTCATGCGTCAAGCGACATGCGTCATGCGACATGCGTCATGCGACATGCGACATGCGACACGCGACTTGCGACTTGCGACTTGCGACTTGCGACTTGCGACTTGCGACATGCGACTTGCGACTTGCGACATGCGACATGCGACTTACGACATGCGACATGCGACATGCGACACGCGACTTGCGACATGCGACTTGCGACTTGCGACTTGCGACTTGCGACATGCGACTTGCGACATGCGACACGCGACTTGCGACATGCGACTTGCGACTTGCGACTTGCGACATGCGACTTGCGACTTGCGACTTACGACATGCGACTTGCGACTTGCGACATGCGACATGCGACTTGCGACATGCGACTTGCGACTTGCGACTTGCGACTTGCGATATGCGACTTGCGACATGCGACTTGCGACATGCGACATGCGACTTGCGACTTGCGACATGCGACTTGCGACATGCGACTTGCGACTTGCGACTTGCGACATGCGACATGCGACTTGCGACATGCGACTTGCGACATGCGACTTGCGACTTGCGACATGCGACTTGCGACATGCGACATGCGACTTGCGACACGCGACTTGCGACTTGCGACTTGCGACATGCGACTTGCGACTTGCGACATGCGACTTGCGACTTGCGACTTGCGACTTGCGACTTGCGACTTGCGACTTGCGACATGCGACTTGCGACTTGCGACTTGCGACTTGCGACTTGCGACATGTGACATGCGACTTGCGACACGCGACTTGCGACTTGCGACTTACGACACGCGACTTGCGACATGCGACATGCGACTTGCGACACGCGACTTGCGACTTGCGACTTGCGACATGCGACTTGCGACTTGCGACATGCGACTTGCGACTTGCGACATGCGACTTGCGACTTGCGACTTGCGACATGCGACTTGCGACTTGCGACTTGCGACTTTCGACTTGCGACTTGCGACATGCGACTTGCGACTTGCGACTTGCGACTTGCGACATGTGACATGCGACTTGCGACTTGCGACACGCGACTTGCGACTTGCGACATGCGACTTGCGACATGCGACATGCGACTTGCGACACGCGACTTGCGACTTGCGACTTGCGACATGCGACTTGCGACTTGCGACATGCGACTTGCGACTTGCGACTTGCGACTTGCGACTTGCGACTTGCGACTTGCGACATGCGACTTGCGACTTGCGACTTGCGACTTGCGACATGTGACATGCGACTTGCGACTTGCGACTTGCGACATGCGACTTGCGACTTGCGACTTGCGACTTGCGACTTGCGACTTGCGACATGCGACTTGCGACATGCGACATGCGACTTGCGACTTGCGACATGCGACATGCGACTTGCGACTTGCGACATGCGACTTGCGACTTGCGACATGCGACTTGCGACATGCGACATGCGACATGCGACTTGCGACATGCGACTTGCGACATGCGACTTGCGACTTGCGACATGCGACTTGCGACATGCGACATGCGACTTGCGACACGCGACTTGCGACTTGCGACATGCGACTTGCGACTTGCGACATGCGACTTGCGACTTGCGACTTGCGACTTGCGACATGCGACTTGCGACTTGCGACACGCGACTTGCGACTTGCGACTTGCGACATGCGACACGCGACTTGCGACTTGCGACATGCGACATGCGACTTGCGACTTGCGACTTGCGACTTGCGACATGCGACTTGCGACATGCGACATGCGACTTGCGACTTGCGACATGCGACATGCGACTTGCGACTTGCGACATGCGACTTGCGACTTGCGACATGCGACTTGCGACATGCGACATGCGACATGCGACTTGCGACATGCGACTTGCGACATGCGACTTGCGACTTGCGACATGCGACTTGCGACATGCGACATGCGACTTGCGACACGCGACTTGCGACTTGCGACATGCGACTTGCGACTTGCGACATGCGACTTGCGACTTGCGACTTGCGACTTGCGACATGCGACTTGCGACTTGCGACACGCGACTTGCGACTTGCGACTTGCGACATGCGACACGCGACTTGCGACTTGCGACATGCGACATGCGACTTGCGACTTGCGACTTGCGACATGCGACATGCGACTTGCGACATGCGACTTGCGACTTACGACATGCGACTTGCGACACGCGACTTGCGACATGCGACTTGCGACTTGCGACATGCGACTTGCGACTTGCGACATGCGACTTGCGACATGCGACATGCGACATGCGACTTGCGACATGCGACTTGCGACATGCGACTTGCGACTTGCGACTTGCGACTTGCGACATGCGACTTGCGACTTGCGACTTGCGACTTGCGACTTGCGACATGCGACATGCGACTTGCGACATGCGACTTGCGACATGCGACATGCGACTTGCGACTTGCGACATGCGACATGCGACTTGCGACTTGCGACATGCGACTTGCGACTTGCGACATGCGACTTGCGACATGCGACATGCGACATGCGACTTGCGACATGCGACTTGCGACATGCGACTTGCGACTTGCGACATGCGACTTGCGACATGCGACATGCGACTTGCGACACGCGACTTGCGACTTGCGACATGCGACATGCGACTTGCGACTTGCGACATGCGACTTGCGACTTGCGACTTGCGACATGCGACTTGCGACTTGCGACACGCGACTTGCGACTTGCGACATGCGACTTGCGACTTGCGACATGCGACTTGCGACTTGCGACTTGCGACTTGCGACATGCGACTTGCGACTTGCGACTTGCGACATGCGACTTGCGACTTGCGACTTGCGACTTGCGACTTGCGACATGCGACATGCGACATGCGACTTGCGACACGCGACTTGCGACTTGCGACATGCGACTTGCGACTTGCGACTTGCGACTTGCGACTTGCGACATGCGACTTGCGACTTGCGACTTGCGACTTGCGACATGCGACTTGCGACTTGCGACTTACGACATGCGACTTGCGACTTGCGACATGCGACATGCGACTTGCGACTTGCGACATGCGACTTGCGACTTGCGACTTACGACATGCGACTTGCGACTTGCGACATGCGACATGCGACTTGCGACATGCGACTTGCGACTTGCGACTTGCGACATGCGACATGCGACTTGCGACTTGCGACATGCGACATGCGACATGCGACTTGCGACTTGCGACTTGCGACTTGCGACTTGCGACATGCGACATGCGACTTGCGACTTGCAACTTGCGACATGCGACTTGCGACTTGCGACATGCGACATGCGACTTGCGACTTGCGACATGCGACATGCGACTTGCGACATGCGACTTGCGACTTGCGACTTGCGACTTGCGACTTGCGACATGCGACATGCGACTTGCGACTTGCGACATGCGACTTGCGACATGCGACATGCGACATGCGACATGCGACATGCGACATGCGACTTGCGACATGCGACTTGCGACTTGCGACTTGCGACTTGCGACATGCGACATGCGACTTGCGACTTGCGACATGCGACTTGCGACATGCGACATGCGACATGCGAATTGCGACTTGCGACTTGCGACTTGCGACTTGCGACTTGCGACATGCGACATGCGACATGCGACTTGCGACTTGCGACATGCGACATGCGACTTGCGACATGCGACATGCGACTTGCGACTTGCGACATGCGACATGCGACTTGCGACATGCGACTTGCGACTTGCGACTTGCGACATGCGACATGCGACATGCGACTTGCGACTTGCGACATGCGACTTGCGACATGCGACATGCGACATGCGACTTGCGACTTGCGACTTGCGACTTGCGACTTGCGACATGCGACATGCGACTTGCGACTTGCGACACGCGACTTGCGACTTGCGACTTGCGACTTGCGACTTGCGACTTGCGACTTGCGACTTGCGACATGCGACTTGCGACTTGCGACTTGCGACATGCGACTTGCGACTTGCGACTTACGACATGCGACTTGCGACTTGCGACTTGCGACATGCGACTTGCGACTTGCGAAATGCGACATGCGACTTGCGACATGCGACTTGCGACTTGCGACTTGCGACATGCGACATGCGACTTGCGACTTGCGACTTGCGACATGCGACTTGCGACTTGCGACTTGCGACATGCGACATGCGACTTGCGACTTGCGACATGCGACTTGCGACTTGCGACTTGCGACATGCGACTTGCGACTTGCGACTTACGACATGCGACTTGCGACTTGCGACATGCGACATGCGACTTGCGACATGCGACTTGCGACTTGCGACTTGCGACATGCGACATGCGACTTGCGACTTGCGACTTGCGACTTGCGACATGCGACACGCGACTTGCGACTTGCGACTTGCGACATGCGACATGCGACATGCGACTTGCGACTTGCGACATGCGACTTGCGACATGCGACATGCGATATGCGACTTGCGACTTGCGACTTGCGACATGCGACTTGCGACTTGCGACACGCGACTTGCGACTTGCGACTTGCGACTTGCGACTTGCGACTTGCGACATGCGACTTGCGACATGCGACTTGCGACTTACGACTTGCGACATGCGACTTGCGACTTGCGACATGCGACTTGCGACTTGCGACTTGCGACATGCGACATGCGACTTGCGACTTGCGACACGCGACTTGCGACTTGCGACATGCGACACGCGACTTGCGACTTGCGACTTGCGACATGCGACATGCGACATGCGACTTGCGACATGCGACTTGCGACTTGCGACATGCGACATGCGACATGCGACTTGCGACTTGCGACATGCGACTTGCGACATGCGACATGCGACTTGCGACATGCGACTTGCGACATGCGACTTGCGACACGCGACTTGCGACTTGCGACTTGCGACATGCGACTTGCGACTTGCGACTTGCGACTTGCGACTTGCGACTTGCGACATGCGACTTGCGACTTGCGACATGCGACTTGCGACTTGCGACATGCGACATGCGACATGCGACTTACGACTTACGACATGCGACTTGCGACACGCGACACGCGACTTGCGACTTGCGACTTGCGACTTGCGACTTGCGACTTGCGACTTGCGACTTGCGACATGCGACTTGCGACTTGCGACATGCGACTTGCGACTTGCGACATGCGACATGCGACTTGCGACTTGCGACATGCGACTTGCGACTTGCGACATGCGACATGCGACATGCGACTTGCGACTTGCGACATGCGACTTGCGACATGCGACATGCGACTTGCGACATGCGACTTGCGACATGCGACTTGCGACACGCGACTTGCGACTTGCGACTTGCGACATGCGACTTGCGACTTGCGACTTGCGACATGCGACTTGCGACTTGCGACATGCGACTTGCGACTTGCGACATGCGACATGCGACATGCGACTTGCGACTTGCGACATGCGACTTGCGACTTGCGACATGCGACTTGCGACTTGCGACATGCGACTTGCGACTTGCGACATGCGACATGCGACATGCGACTTGCGACTTGCGACATGCGACTTGCGACATGCGACATGCGACTTGCGACATGCGACTTGCGACATGCGACTTGCGACACGCGACTTGCGACTTGCGACTTGCGACATGCGACTTGCGACTTGCGACTTGCGACTTGCGACTTGCGACTTGCGACATGCGACTTGCGACTTGCGACATGCGACTTGCGACTTGCGACATGCGACATGCGACATGCGACTTACGACTTACGACATGCGACTTGCGACACGCGACACGCGACTTGCGACTTGCGACTTGCGACATGCGACTTGCGACATGCGACATGCGACTTACGACATGCGACATGCGACTTGCGACTTGCGACATGCGACATGCGACATGCGACTTGCGACTTGCGACATGCGACTTGCGACTTGCGACTTGCGACTTGCGACTTGCGACATGCGACATGCGACATGCGACTTGCGACATGCGACTTGCGACTTGCGACTTGCGACATGCGACATGCGACATGCGACTTGCGAATTGCGACATGCGACTTGCGACATGCGACATGCGACTTACGACATGCGACATGCGACTTGCGACTTGCGACATGCGACATGCGACATGCGACTTGCGACTTACGACATGCGACTTGCGACTTGCGACTTGCGACATGCGACATGCGACTTGCGACTTGCGACATGCGACTTGCGACTTGCGACTTGCGACTTGCGACTTGCGACATGCGACATGCGACATGCGACTTGCGACATGCGACTTGCGACTTGCGACTTGCGACATGCGACATGCGACTTGCGACTTGCGACATGCGACTTGCGACATGCGACATGCGACTTACGACATGCGACATGCGACTTGCGACTTGCGACATGCGACATGCGACATGCGACTTGCGACTTACGACATGCGACTTGCGACTTGCGACTTGCGACATGCGACTTGCGACTTGCGAAATGCGACATGCGACTTGCGACATGCGACTTGCGACTTGCGACTTGCGACATGCGACATGCGACTTGCGACTTGCGACTTGCGACATGCGACTTGCGACTTGCGACTTGCGACATGCGACATGCGACTTGCGACTTGCGACATGCGACTTGCGACTTGCGACTTGCGACATGCGACTTGCGACTTGCGACTTACGACATGCGACTTGCGACTTGCGACATGCGACATGCGACTTGCGACATGCGACTTGCGACTTGCGACTTGCGACATGCGACATGCGACTTGCGACTTGCGACTTGCGACTTGCGACATGCGACACGCGACTTGCGACTTGCGACTTGCGACATGCGACATGCGACATGCGACTTGCGACTTGCGACATGCGACTTGCGACATGCGACATGCGATATGCGACTTGCGACTTGCGACTTGCGACATGCGACTTGCGACTTGCGACACGCGACTTGCGACTTGCGACTTGCGACTTGCGACTTGCGACATGCGACTTGCGACATGCGACTTGCGACTTACGACTTGCGACATGCGACTTGCGACTTGCGACATGCGACTTGCGACTTGCGACTTGCGACATGCGACATGCGACTTGCGACTTGCGACACGCGACTTGCGACTTGCGACATGCGACACGCGACTTGCGACTTGCGACTTGCGACATGCGACATGCGACATGCGACTTGCGACATGCGACTTGCGACTTGCGACATGCGACATGCGACATGCGACTTGCGACTTGCGACATGCGACTTGCGACATGCGACATGCGACATGCGACTTGCGACATGCGACTTGCGACATGCGACTTGCGACACGCGACTTGCGACTTGCGACTTGCGACATGCGACTTGCGACTTGCGACTTGCGACTTGCGACTTGCGACATGCGACTTGCGACTTGCGACATGCGACTTGCGACTTGCGACATGCGACATGCGACATGCGACTTACGACTTACGACATGCGACTTGCGACACGCGACACGCGACTTGCGACTTGCGACTTGCGACATGCGACTTGCGACATGCGACATGCGACTTACGACATGCGACATGCGACTTGCGACTTGCGACATGCGACATGCGACATGCGACTTGCGACTTGCGACATGCGACTTGCGACTTGCGACTTGCGACTTGCGACTTGCGACATGCGACATGCGACATGCGACTTGCGACATGCGACTTGCGACTTGCGACTTGCGACATGCGACATGCGACATGCGACTTGCGACTTGCGACATGCGACTTGCGACATGCGACTTGCGACACGCGACTTACGACTTGCGACTTGCGACTTGCGACTTGCGACATGCGACTTGCGACTTGCGACATGCGACTTGCGACATGCGACATGCGACATGCGACTTGCGACTTGCGACTTGCGACTTGCGACATGCGACTTGCGACTTGCGACACGCGACACGCGACTTGCGACTTGCGACATGCGACTTGCGACATGCGACATGCGACTTGCGACTTACGACTTGCGACATGCGACTTGCGACTTGCGACATGCGACTTGCGACTTGCGACTTGCGACATGCGACATGCGACATGCGACTTGCGACTTGCGACACGCGACTTGCGACATGCGACACGCGACTTGCGACTTGCGACATGCGACATGCGACTTGCGACTTGCGACATGCGACTTGCGACATGCGACATGCGACATGCGACTTGCGACTTGCGACATGCGACTTGCGACATGCGACATGCGACATGCGACTTGCGACATGCGACTTGCGACATGCGACTTGCGACACGCGACTTGCGACTTGCGACTTGCGACTTGCGACATGCGACTTGCGACATGCGACTTGCGACTTGCGACTTGCGACTTGCGACATGCGACTTGCGACTTGCGACATGCGACTTGCGACTTGCGACATGCGACATGCGACATGCGACATGCGACATGCGACTTACGACTTACGACATGCGACTTGCGACACGCGACACGCGACTTGCGACTTGCGACTTGCGACATGCGACTTGCGACATGCGACATGCGACTTACGACATGCGACATGCGACTTGCGACTTGCGACATGCGACATGCGACATGCGACTTGCGACTTGCGACATGCGACTTGCGACTTGCGACATGCGACTTGCGACTTGCGACTTGCGACATGCGACATGCGACATGCGACTTGCGACTTGCGACTTGCGACTTGCGACTTGCGACTTGCGACATGCGACATGCGACATGCGACTTGCGACTTGCGACATGCGACTTGCGACATGCGACTTGCGACACGCGACTTACGACTTGCGACTTGCGATTTGCGACATGCGACTTGCGACTTGCGACATGCGACTTGCGACATGCGACATGCGACCTGCGACTTGCGACACGCGACTCGCGACTTGCGACATGCGACTTGCGACTTGCGACTTGCGACTTGCGACATGCGACTTGCGACATGCGACTTGCGACATGCGACTTGCGACTTGCGACATGCGACTTGCGACTTGCGACATGCGACATGCGACTTGCGACTTGCGACTTGCGACTTGCGACATGCGACTTGCGACTTGCGACATGCGACATGCGACATGCGACTTGCGACTTGCGACACGCGACTTGCGACTTGCGACATGCGACATGCGACTTGCGACTTGCGACATGCGACTTGCGACTTGCGACACGCGACTTGCGACTTGCGACATGCGACTTGCGACATGCGACATGCGACTTGCGACTTACGACTTGCGACATGCGACTTGCGACTTGCGACACGCGACACGCGACTTGCGACATGCGACATGCGACTTGCGACTTGCGACATGCGACTTGCGACATGCGACATGCGACATGCGACTTGCGACTTGCGACATGCGACATGCGACATGCGACATGCGACTTGCGACTTGCGACATGCGACTTGCGACTTGCGACTTGCGACTTGCGACATGCGACACGCGACTTGCGACTTGCGACTTGCGACATGCGACATGCGACATGCGACTTGCGACTTGCGACATGCGACTTGCGACATGCGACATGCGATATGCGACTTGCGACTTGCGACTTGCGACATGCGACTTGCGACTTGCGACACGCGACTTGCGACTTGCGACTTGCGACTTGCGACATGCGACTTGCGACATGCGACTTGCGACTTACGACTTGCGACATGCGACTTGCGACTTGCGACATGCGACTTGCGACTTGCGACTTGCGACATGCGACATGCGACTTGCGACTTGCGACACGCGACTTGCGACTTGCGACATGCGACACGCGACTTGCGACTTGCGACATGCGACATGCGACATGCGACTTGCGACATGCGACTTGCGACTTGCGACATGCGACATGCGACATGCGACTTGCGACTTGCGACATGCGACTTGCGACATGCGACATGCGACATGCGACATGCGACATGCGACTTACGACTTACGACATGCGACTTGCGACACGCGACACGCGACTTGCGACTTGCGACTTGCGACATGCGACTTGCGACATGCGACATGCGACTTACGACATGCGACATGCGACTTGCGACTTGCGACATGCGACTTGCGACATGCGACTTGCGACACGCGACTTGCGACTTGCGACTTGCGACATGCGACTTGCGACTTGCGACTTGCGACTTGCGACTTGCGACTTGCGACTTGCGACATGCGACTTGCGACTTGCGACATGCGACTTGCGACTTGCGACATGCGACATGCGACATGCGACTTACGACTTACGACATGCGACTTGCGACACGCGACACGCGACTTGCGACTTGCGACTTGCGACATGCGACTTGCGACATGCGACATGCGACTTACGACATGCGACATGCGACTTGCGACTTGCGACATGCGACATGCGACATGCGACTTGCGACTTGCGACATGCGACTTGCGACTTGCGACATGCGACTTGCGACTTGCGACTTGCGACATGCGACATGCGACATGCGACTTGCGACATGCGACTTGCGACTTGCGACTTGCGACATGCGACATGCGACATGCGACTTGCGACTTGCGACATGCGACTTGCGACATGCGACTTGCGACACGCGACTTACGACTTGCGACTTGCGACTTGCGACTTGCGACATGCGACTTGCGACTTGCGACATGCGACTTGCGACATGCGACATGCGACATGCGACTTGCGACTTGCGACTTGCGACTTGCGACATGCGACTTGCGACTTGCGACACGCGACACGCGACTTGCGACTTGCGACATGCGACTTGCGACATGCGACATGCGACTTGCGACTTACGACTTGCGACATGCGACTTGCGACTTGCGACATGCGACTTGCGACTTGCGACTTGCGACATGCGACATGCGACATGCGACTTGCGACTTGCGACACGCGACTTGCGACTTGCGACATGCGACACGCGACTTGCGACTTGCGACATGCGACATGCGACTTGCGACTTGCGACATGCGACTTGCGACATGCGACATGCGACATGCGACTTGCGACTTGCGACATGCGACTTGCGACATGCGACATGCGACTTGCGACATGCGACTTGCGACATGCGACTTGCGACACGCGACTTGCGACTTGCGACTTGCGACTTGCGACATGCGACTTGCGACATGCGACTTGCGACTTGCGACTTGCGACTTGCGACATGCGACTTGCGACTTGCGACATGCGACATGCGACTTGCGACATGCGACATGCGACATGCGACATGCGACATGCGACTTACGACTTACGACATGCGACTTGCGACACGCGACTTGCGACTTGCGACTTGCGACATGCGACTTGCGACTTGCGACATGCGACTTGCGACTTGCGACTTGCGACTTGCGACATGCGACTTGCGACTTGCGACATGCGACATGCGACTTGCGACATGCGACATGCGACATGCGACATGCGACATGCGACATGCGACATGCGACATGCGACTTGCGACTTGCGACATGCGACATGCGACATGCGACTTGCGACTTGCGACATGCGACTTGCGACTTGCGACATGCGACTTGCGACTTGCGACTTGCGACATGCGACATGCGACATGCGACTTGCGACTTGCGACTTGCGACTTGCGACTTGCGACATGCGACATGCGACATGCGACTTGCGACTTGCGACTTGCGACTTGCGACTTGCGACATGCGACATGCGACATGCGACTTGCGACTTGCGACTTGCGACTTGCGACTTGCGACTTGCGACATGCGACTTGCGACATGCGACATGCGACATGCGACTTGCGACATGCGACATGCGACATGCGACTTACGACTTACGACTTGCGACTTGCGACACGCGACACGCGACTTGCGACTTGCGACATGCGACTTGCGACTTGCGACATGCGACTTGCGACTTACGACTTGCGACATGCGACTTGCGACTTGCGACATGCGACTTGCGACTTGCGACTTGCGACATGCGACATGCGACATGCGACTTGCGACTTGCGACTTGCGACACGCGACTTGCGACTTGCGACATGCGACACGCGACTTGCGACTTGCGACATGCGACATGCGACATGCGACTTGCGACACGCGACTTGCGACTTGCGACATGCGACTTGCGACTTGCGACATGCGACATGCGACTTGCGACTTGCGACTTGCGACATGCGACTTGCGACTTGCGACATGCGACATGCGACATGCGACTTGCGACTTGCGACTTGCGACACGCGACTTGCGACTTGCGACATGCGACATGCGACATGCGACTTGCGACATGCGACTTGCGACATGCGACATGCGACTTGCGACTTGCGACATGCGACTTGCGACATGCGACTTGCGACTTGCGACATGCGACTTGCGACTTGCGACTTGCGACATGCGACATGCGACATGCGACTTGCGACTTGCGACTTGCGACTTGCGACTTGCGACTTGCGACATGCGACTTGCGACATGCGACATGCGACATGCGACTTGCGACATGCGACTTGCGACATGCGACTTGCGACACGCGACTTGCGACTTGCGATTTGCGACTTGCGACATGCGACTTGCGACATGCGACTTGCGACTTGCGACTTGCGACTTGCGACATGCGACTTGCGACTTGCGACATGCGACTTGCGACTTGCGACATGCGACATGCGACATGCGACTTACGACTTACGACATGCGACTTGCGACACGCGACACGCGACTTGCGACTTGCGACATGCGACTTGCGACTTGCGACATGCGACTTGCGACTTACGACTTGCGACATGCGACTTGCGACTTGCGACATGCGACTTGCGACTTGCGACTTGCGACATGCGACATGCGACATGCGACTTGCGACTTGCGACTTGCGACACGCGACTTGCGACTTGCGACATGCGACACGCGACTTGCGACTTGCGACATGCGACATGCGACATGCGACTTGCGACTTGCGACATGCGACTTGCGACATGCGACATGCGACATGCGACTTGCGACTTGCGACTTGCGACATGCGACTTGCGACATGCGACATGCGACATGCGACTTGCGACATGCGACTTGCGACATGCGACTTGCGACACGCGACTTGCGACTTGCGACTTGCGACTTGCGACATGCGACTTGCGACATGCGACTTGCGACTTGCGACTTGCGACATGCGACTTGCGACTTGCGACATGCGACTTGCGACTTGCGACATGCGACATGCGACATGCGACATGCGACTTACGACTTACGACATGCGACTTGCGACACGCGACACGCGACTTGCGACTTGCGACTTGCGACATGCGACTTGCGACATGCGACATTCGACTTACGACATGCGACATGCGACTTGCGACTTGCGACATGCGACATGCGACATGCGACTTGCGACTTGCGACATGCGACTTGCGACTTGCGACATGCGACTTGCGACTTGCGACTTGCGACATGCCACATGCGACATGCGACTTGCGACTTGCGACTTGCGACTTGCGACTTGCGACTTGCGACATGCGACATGCGACATGCGACTTGCGACTTGCGACATGCGACTTGCGACATGCGACTTGCGACACGCGACTTGCGACTTGCGACATGCGACTTGCGACTTGCGACATGCGACATGCGACTTGCGACTTGCGACTTGCGACATGCGACTTGCGACTTGCGACATGCGACATGCGACATGCGACTTGCGACTTGCGACTTGCGACACGCGACTTGCGACTTGCGACATGCGACATGCGACTTGCGACTTGCGACATGCGACTTGCGACATGCGACTTGCGACTTGCGACATGCGACTTGCGACTTGCGACTTGCGACATGCGACTTGCGACTTGCGACACGCGACTTGCGACTTGCAACATGCGACTTGCGACTTGCGACTTGCGACTTGCGACATGCGACTTGCGACATGCGACTTGCGACATGCGACTTGCGACTTGCGACATGCGACTTGCGACTTGCGACATGCGACATGCGACTTGCGACTTGCGACTTGCGACATGCGACTTGCGACTTGCGACATGCGACATGCGACATGCGACTTGCGACTTGCGACACGCGACTTGCGACTTGCGACATGCGACATGCGACTTGCGACTTGCGACATGCGACTTGCGACATGCGACTTGCGACATGCGACTTGCGACTTGCGACTTGCGACTTGCGACTTGCGACTTGCGACTTGCGACATGCGACTTGCGACTTGCGACACGCGACTTGCGACATGCGACTTGCGACTTGCGACTTGCGACTTGCGACATGCGACTTGCGACATGCGACATGCGACATGCGACTTGCGACATGCGACTTGCGACTTGCGACTTGCGACATGCGACATGCGACATGCGACATGCGACTTGCGACATGCGACTTGCGACATGCGACATGCGACATGCGACTTGCGACTTGCGACTTGCGACTTGCGACATGCGACTTGCGACATGCGACTTGCGACACGCGACTTACGACTTGCGACTTGCGACTTGCGATTTGCGACATGCGACTTGCGACTTGCGACATGCGACTTGCGACATGCGACATGCGACTTGCGACTTGCGACACGCGACTCGCGACTTGCGACATGCGACTTGCGACTTGCGACTTGCGACATGCGACTTGCGACATGCGACTTGCGACATGCGACTTGCGACTTGCGACATGCGACTTGCGACTTGCGACATGCGACATGCGACTTGCGACTTGCGACATGCGACATGCGACATGCGACTTGCGACTTGCGACTTGCGACACGCGACTTGCGACTTGCGACATGCGACATGCGACTTGCGACTTGCGACATGCGACTTGCGACATGCGACTTGCGACATGCGACATGCGACATGCGACTTGCGACTTGCGACATGCGACTTGCGACTTGCGACTTGCGACTTGCGACACGCGACTTGCGACTTGCGACATGCGACTTGCGACTTGCGACATGCGACTTGCGACATGCGACATGCGACATGCGACTTGCGACTTGCGACATGCGACTTGCGACTTGCGACTTGCGACTTGCGACTTGCGACTTGCGACACGCGACTTGCGACTTGCGACATGCGACACGCGACTTGCGACTTGCGACATGCGACATGCGACATGCGACTTGCGACTTGCGACATGCGACTTGCGACATGCGACTTGCGACTTGCGACTTGCGACATGCGACATGCGACATGCGACTTGCGACTTGCGACATGCGACTTGCGACTTGCGACATGCGACATGCGACTTGCGACTTGCGACATGCGACTTGCGACACGCGACTTGCGACTTGCGACATGCGACACGCGACTTGCGACTTGCGACATGCGACATGCGACATGCGACTTGCGACTTGCGACATGCGACTTGCGACATGCGACATGCGACATGCGACTTGCGACTTGCGACATGCGACTTGCGACTTGCGACACGCGACTTGCGACTTGCGACTTGCGACATGCGACTTGCGACATGCGACTTGCGACTTACGACTTGCGACATGCGACTTGCGACTTGCGACATGCGACTTGCGACTTGCGACTTGCGACATGCGACATGCGACATGCGACTTGCGACTTGCGACTTGCGACACGCGACTTGCGACTTGCGACATGCGACACGCGTCTTGCGACTTGCGACATGCGACATGCGACATGCGACTTGCGACTTGCGACATGCGACTTGCGACATGCGACATGCGACATGCGACTTGCGACTTGCGACTTGCGACATGCGACTTGCGACATGCGACATGCGACATGCGACTTGCGACATGCGACTTGCGACATGCGACTTGCGACACGCGACTTGCGACTTGCGACTTGCGACTTGCGACATGCGACTTGCGACATGCGACTTGCGACTTGCGACTTGCGACTTGCGACATGCGACTTGCGACTTGCGACATGCGACTTGCGACTTGCGACATGCGACATGCGACATGCGACTTACGACTTACGACATGCGACTTGCGACACGCGACACGCGACTTGCGACTTGCGACATGCGACTTGCGACTTGCGACATGCGACTTGCGACTTACGACTTGCGACATGCGACTTGCGACTTGCGACATGCGACTTGCGACTTGCGACTTGCGACATGCGACATGCGACATGCGACTTGCGACTTGCGACACGCGACTTGCGACTTGCGACATGCGACACGCGACTTGCGACTTGCGACATGCGACATGCGACATGCGACTTGCGACTTGCGACATGCGACTTGCGACATGCGACATGCGACATGCGACTTGCGACTTGCGACTTGCGACATGCGACTTGCGACATGCGACATGCGACATGCGACTTGCGACATGCGACTTGCGACATGCGACTTGCGACACGCGACTTGCGACTTGCGACTTGCGACTTGCGACATGCGACTTGCGACATGCGACTTGCGACTTGCGACTTGCGACATGCGACTTGCGACTTGCGACATGCGACTTGCGACTTGCGACATGCGACATGCGACATGCGACATGCGACTTACGACTTACGACATGCGACTTGCGACACGCGACACGCGACTTGCGACTTGCGACTTGCGACATGCGACTTGCGACATGCGACATTCGACTTACGACATGCGACATGCGACTTGCGACTTGCGACATGCGACATGCGACATGCGACTTGCGACTTGCGACATGCGACTTGCGACTTGCGACATGCGACTTGCGACTTGCGACTTGCGACATGCCACATGCGACATGCGACTTGCGACTTGCGACTTGCGACTTGCGACATGCGACATGCGACATGCGACTTGCGACTTGCGACATGCGACTTGCGACATGCGACTTGCGACACGCGACTTGCGACTTGCGACATGCGACTTGCGACTTGCGACATGCGACATGCGACTTGCGACTTGCGACTTGCGACATGCGACTTGCGACTTGCGACATGCGACATGCGACATGCGACTTGCGACTTGCGACTTGCGACACGCGACTTGCGACTTGCGACATGCGACATGCGACTTGCGACTTGCGACATGCGACTTGCGACATGCGACTTGCGACTTGCGACATGCGACTTGCGACTTGCGACTTGCGACATGCGACTTGCGACTTGCGACACGCGACTTGCGACTTGCGACATGCGACTTGCGACTTGCGACTTGCGACTTGCGACATGCGACTTGCGACATGCGACTTGCGACATGCGACTTGCGACTTGCGACATGCGACTTGCGACTTGCGACATGCGACATGCGACTTGCGACTTGCGACTTGCGACATGCGACTTGCGACTTGCGACATGCGACATGCGACATGCGACTTGCGACTTGCGACACGCGACTTGCGACTTGCGACATGCGACATGCGACTTGCGACTTGCGACATGCGACTTGCGACATGCGACTTGCGACATGCGACTTGCGACTTGCGACTTGCGACTTGCGACTTGCGACTTGCGACTTGCGACTTGCGACATGCGACTTGCGACTTGCGACACGCGACTTGCGACATGCGACTTGCGACTTGCGACTTGCGACTTGCGACATGCGACTTGCGACATGCGACTTGCGACATGCGACATGCGACTTGCGACTTGCGACATGCGACTTGCGACTTGCGACATGCGACATGCGACTTGCGACTTGCGACTTGCGACTTGCGACATGCGACTTGCGACTTGCGACATGCGACATGCGACTTGCGACTTGCGACTTGCGACACGCGACTTGCGACTTGCGACATGCGACATGCGACTTGCGACTTGCGACATGCGACTTGCGACATGCGACATGCGACATGCGACTTGCGACTTGCGACTTGCGACTTGCGACATGCGACTTGCGACTTGCGACACGCGACTTGCGACTTGCGACATGCGACTTGCGACTTGCGACTTGCGACATGCGACTTGCGACATGCGACTTGCGACATGCGACTTGCGACTTGCGACATGCGACTTGCGACTTGCGACATGCGACTTGCGACTTGCGACTTGCGACATGCGACATGCGACATGCGACTTGCGACATGCGACTTGCGACTTGCGACTTGCGACATGCGACATGCGACATGCGACATGCGACTTGCGACATGCGACTTGCGACATGCGACATGCGACATGCGACTTGCGACTTGCGACTTGCGACTTGCGACATGCGACTTGCGACTTGCGACTTGCGACACGCGACACGCGACTTGCGACTTGCGACATGCGACTTGCGACATGCGACATGCGACTTGCGACTTACGACTTGCGACATGCGACTTGCGACTTGCGACATGCGACTTGCGACTTGCGACATGCGACATGCGACTTGCGACTTGCGACATGCGACTTGCGACATGCGACTTGCGACTTGCGACATGCGACTTGCGACTTGCGACTTGCGACATGCGACATGCGACATGCGACTTGCGACATGCGACTTGCGACTTGCGACTTGCGACATGCGACATGCGACATGCGACATGCGACTTGCGACATGCTACTTGCGACATGCGACTTGCGACACGCGACTTACGACTTGCGACTTGCGACTTGCGACTTGCGACATGCGACTTGCGACTTGCGACATGCGACTTGCGACATGCGACATGCGACATGCGACTTGCGACTTGCGACTTGCGACTTGCGACATGCGACTTGCGACTTGCGACACGCGACACGCGACTTGCGACTTGCGACATGCGACTTGCGACATGCGACATGCGACTTGCGACTTACGACTTGCGACATGCGACTTGCGACTTGCGACATGCGACTTGCGACTTGCGACTTGCGACATGCGACATGCGACATGCGACTTGCGACTTGCGACACGCGACTTGCGACTTGCGACATGCGACACGCGACTTGCGACTTGCGACATGCGACATGCGACTTGCGACTTGCGACATGCGACTTGCGACATGCGACATGCGACATGCGACTTGCGACTTGCGACATGCGACTTGCGACATGCGACATGCGACTTGCGACATGCGACTTGCGACATGCGACTTGCGACACGCGACTTGCGACTTGCGACTTGCGACTTGCGACATGCGACTTGCGACATGCGACTTGCGACTTGCGA
This sequence comes from Myopa testacea, assembly GCA_949629155.1. Lineage (NCBI taxonomy): Eukaryota > Metazoa > Arthropoda > Insecta > Diptera > Conopidae > Myopa > Myopa testacea. The sequence continues at coordinate 41,889 of CATIVO010000011.1, forward strand.
CTTGCGACATGCGACTTGCGACTTGCGACATGCGACTTGCGACTTGCGACATGCGACATGCGACATGCGACTTACGACTTACGACATGCGACTTGCGACACGCGACACGCGACTTGCGACTTGCGACTTGCGACATGCGACTTGCGACATGCGACATGCGACTTACGACATGCGACATGCGACTTGCGACTTGCGACATGCGACATGCGACATGCGACTTGCGACTTGCGACATGCGACTTGCGACTTGCGACATGCGACTTGCGACTTGCGACTTGCGACATGCGACATGCGACATGCGACTTGCGACTTGCGACTTGCGACTTGCGACTTGCGACTTGCGACATGCGACATGCGACATGCGACTTGCGACTTGCGACATGCGACTTGCGACATGCGACTTGCGACACGCGACTTACGACTTGCGACTTGCGACTTGCGATTTGCGACATGCGACTTGCGACTTGCGACATGCGACTTGCGACATGCGACATGCGACTTGCGACTTGCGACACGCGACTCGCGACTTGCGACATGCGACTTGCGACTTGCGACTTGCGACTTGCGACATGCGACTTGCGACATGCGACTTGCGACATGCGACTTGCGACTTGCGACATGCGACTTGCGACTTGCGACATGCGACATGCGACTTGCGACTTGCGACTTGCGACTTGCGACATGCGACTTGCGACTTGCGACATGCGACATGCGACATGCGACTTGCGACTTGCGACTTGCGACACGCGACTTGCGACTTGCGACATGCGACATGCGACTTGCGACTTGCGACATGCGACTTGCGACATGCGACTTGCGACATGCGACATGCGACATGCGACTTGCGACTTGCGACATGCGACTTGCGACTTGCGACTTGCGACACGCGACTTGCGACTTGCGACATGCGACTTGCGACTTGCGACATGCGACTTGCGACATGCGACATGCGACATGCGACTTGCGACTTGCGACATGCGACTTGCGACTTGCGACTTGCGACTTGCGACTTGCGACTTGCGACTTGCGACTTGCGACTTGCGACACGCGACTTGCGACTTGCGACATGCGACACGCGACTTGCGACTTGCGACATGCGACATGCGACATGCGACTTGCGACTTGCGACATGCGACTTGCGACATGCGACATTCGACTTACGACATGCGACATGCGACTTGCGACTTGCGACATGCGACATGCGACTTGCGACTTGCGACATGCGACTTGCGACTTGCGACATGCGACTTGCGACACGCGACTTGCGACTTGCGACATGCGACACGCGACTTGCGACTTGCGACATGCGACATGCGACATGCGACTTGCGACTTGCGACATGCGACTTGCGACATGCGACATGCGACATGCGACTTGCGACTTGCGACATGCGACTTGCGACTTGCGACATGCGACATGCGACTTGCGACTTGCGACATGCGACTTGCGACACGCGACTTGCGACTTGCGACATGCGACACGCGACTTGCGACTTGCGACATGCGACATGCGACATGCGACTTGCGACTTGCGACATGCGACTTGCGACATGCGACATGCGACATGCGACTTGCGACTTGCGACTTGCGACTTGCGACTTGCGACTTGCGACTTGCGACACGCGACTTGCGACTTGCGACTTGCGACATGCGACTTGCGACATGCGACTTGCGACTTACGACTTGCGACATGCGACTTGCGACTTGCGACATGCGACTTGCGACTTGCGACTTGCGACTTGCGACATGCGACATGCGACATGCGACTTGCGACTTGCGACTTGCGACACGCGACTTGCGACTTGCGACATGCGACACGCGACTTGCGACTTGCGACATGCGACATGCGACATGCGACTTGCGACTTGCGACATGCGACTTGCGACATGCGACATGCGACATGCGACTTGCGACTTGCGACTTGCGACATGCGACTTGCGACATGCGACATGCGACATGCGACTTGCGACATGCGACTTGCGACATGCGACTTGCGACACGCGACTTGCGACTTGCGACTTGCGACTTGCGACATGCGACTTGCGACATGCGACTTGCGACTTGCGACTTGCGACTTGCGACATGCGACTTGCGACTTGCGACATGCGACTTGCGACTTGCGACATGCGACATGCGACATGCGACATGCGACTTACGACTTACGACATGCGACTTGCGACACGCGACACGCGACTTGCGACTTGCGACATGCGACTTGCGACTTGCGACATGCGACTTGCGACTTACGACTTGCGACATGCGACTTGCGACTTGCGACATGCGACTTGCGACTTGCGACATGCGACATGCGACATGCGACTTGCGACTTGCGACTTGCGACACGCGACTTGCGACATGCGACACGCGACTTGCGACTTGCGACATGCGACATGCGACATGCGACTTGCGACTTGCGACATGCGACTTGCGACATGCGACATGCGACATGCGACGTGCGACTTGCGACTTGCGACATGCGACTTGCGACATGCGACATGCGACTTACGACATGCGACATGCGACTTGCGACTTGCGACATGCGACATGCGACATGCGACTTGCGACTTGCGACATGCGACTTGCGACTTGCGACATGCGACTTGCGACTTGCGACTTGCGACATGCGACATGCGACATGCGACTTGCGACTTGCGACTTGCGACTTGCGACTTGCGACTTGCGACATGCGACATGCGACATGCGACTTGCGACTTGCGACATGCGACTTGCGACATGCGACTTGCGACTTACGACTTGCGACATGCGACTTGCGACATGCGACATGCGACTTGCGACTTGCGACTTGCGACATGCGACATGCGACATGCGACTTGCGACTTGCTACATGCGACTTGCGACTTGCGACATGCGACTTGCGACTTGCGACTTGCGACATGCGACATGCGACATGCGACTTGCGACTTGCGACTTGCGACTTGCGACTTGCGACTTGCGACATGCGACATGCGACATGCGACTTGCGACTTGCGACATGCGACTTGCGACATGCGACTTGCGACACGCGACTTACGACTTGCGACTTGCGACTTGCGATTTGCGACATGCGACTTGCGACTTGCGACATGCGACTTGCGACATGCGACATGCGACTTGCGACTTGCGACACGCGACTCGCGACTTGCGACATGCGACTTGCGACTTGCGACTTGCGACTTGCGACATGCGACTTGCGACATGCGACTTGCGACATGCGACTTGCGACTTGCGACATGCGACTTGCGACTTGCGACATGCGACTTACGACATGCGACATGCGACTTGCGACTTGCGACATGCGACATGCGACATGCGACTTGCGACTTGCGACATGCGACTTGCGACTTGCGACATGCGACTTGCGACTTGCGACTTGCGACATGCGACATGCGACATGCGACTTGCGACTTGCGACTTGCGACTTGCGACTTGCGACTTGCGACATGCGACATGCGACATGCGACTTGCGACTTGCGACATGCGACTTGCGACATGCGACTTGCGACTTACGACTTGCGACATGCGACTTGCGACATGCGACATGCGACTTGCGACTTGCGACTTGCGACATGCGACATGCGACATGCGACTTGCGACTTGCGACATGCGACTTGCGACTTGCGACATGCGACTTGCGACTTGCGACTTGCGACATGCGACATGCGACATGCGACTTGCGACTTGCGACTTGCGACTTGCGACTTGCGACTTGCGACATGCGACATGCGACATGCGACTTGCGACTTGCGACATGCGACTTGCGACATGCGACTTGCGACACGCGACTTACGACTTGCGACTTGCGACTTGCGATTTGCGACATGCGACTTGCGACTTGCGACATGCGACTTGCGACATGCGACATGCGACTTGCGACTTGCGACACGCGACTCGCGACTTGCGACTTGCGACTTGCGACTTGCGACTTGCGACATGCGACTTGCGACATGCGACTTGCGACTTGCGACATGCGACTTGCGACTTGCGACATGCGACATGCGACTTGCGACTTGCGACTTGCGACTTGCGACATGCGACTTGCGACTTGCGACATGCGACATGCGACTTGCGACTTGCGACATGCGACTTGCGACACGCGACACGCGACTTGCGACTTGCGACTTGCGACATGCGACTTGCGACATGCGACATGCGACTTACGACATGCGACATGCGACTTGCGACATGCGACTTGCGACTTGCGACATGCGACTTGCGACTTGCGACATGCGACTTGCGACTTGCGACTTGCGACATGCGACATGCGACATGCGACTTGCGACTTGCGACTTGCGACTTGCGACTTGCGACATGCGACATGCGACATGCGACTTGCGACTTGCGACATGCGACTTGCGACATGCGACTTGCGACACGCGACTTACGACTTGCGACTTGCGACTTGCGACATGCGACTTGCGACTTGCGACACGCGACTCGCGACTTGCGACATGCGACTTGCGACTTGCGACTTGCGACTTGCGACATGCGACTTGCGACATGCGACTTGCGACTTGCGACATGCGACTTGCGACTTGCGACATGCGACTTGCGACTTGCGACATGCGACATGCGACATGCGACTTGCGACTTGCGACACGCGACTCGCGACTTGCGACATGCGACTTGCGACTTGCGACTTGCGACTTGCGACATGCGACTTGCGACATGCGACTTGCGACTTGCGACATGCGACATGCGACATGCGACTTGCGACTTGCGACATGCGACTTGCGACATGCGACTTGCGACTTACGACTTGCGACATGCGACTTGCGACATGCGACTTGCGACATGCGACTTGCGACTTGCGACATGCGACTTGCGACTTGCGACACGCGACTCGCGACTTGCGACATGCGACTTGCGACTTGCGACTTGCGACTTGCGACATGCGACTTGCGACATGCGACTTGCGACTTGCGACATGCGACTTGCGACTTGCGACACGCGACTTGCGACATGCGACTTGCGACATGCGACTTGCGACTTGCGACACGCGACTCGCGACTTGCGACATGCGACTTGCGACTTGCGACTTGCGACTTGCGACATGCGACTTGCGACATGCGACTTGCGACTTGCGACATGCGACTTGCGACTTGCGACATGCGACATGCGACTTGCGACTTGCGACATGCGACTTGCGACATGCGACATGCGACTTACGACATGCGACATGCGACTTGCGACTTGCGACATGCGACATGCGACATGCGACTTGCGACTTGCGACATGCGACTTGCGACTTGCGACATGCGACTTGCGACTTGCGACTTGCGACATGCGACATGCGACATGCGACTTGCGACTTGCGACTTGCGACTTGCGACTTGCGACTTGCGACATGCGACATGCGACATGCGACTTGCGACTTGCGACATGCGACTTGCGACATGCGACTTGCGACTTACGACTTGCGACATGCGACTTGCGACATGCGACATGCGACTTGCGACTTGCGACTTGCGACATGCGACATGCGACATGCGACTTGCGACTTGCTACATGCGACTTGCGACTTGCGACATGCGACTTGCGACTTGCGACTTGCGACATGCGACATGCGACATGCGACTTGCGACTTGCGACTTGCGACTTGCGACTTGCGACTTGCGACATGCGACATGCGACATGCGACTTGCGACTTGCGACATGCGACTTGCGACATGCGACTTGCGACACGCGACTTACGACTTGCGACTTGCGACTTGCGATTTGCGACATGCGACTTGCGACTTGCGACATGCGACTTGCGACATGCGACATGCGACTTGCGACTTGCGACACGCGACTCGCGACTTGCGACATGCGACTTGCGACTTGCGACTTGCGACTTGCGACATGCGACTTGCGACATGCGACTTGCGACATGCGACTTGCGACTTGCGACATGCGACTTGCGACTTGCGACATGCGACATGCGACTTGCGACTTGCGACTTGCGACTTGCGACATGCGACATGCGACTTACGACATGCGACATGCGACTTGCGACTTGCGACATGCGACATGCGACATGCGACTTGCGACTTGCGACATGCGACTTGCGACTTGCGACATGCGACTTGCGACTTGCGACTTGCGACATGCGACATGCGACATGCGACTTGCGACTTGCGACTTGCGACATGCGACTTGCGACTTGCGACTTGCGACTTGCGACATGCGACATGCGACATGCGACTTGCGACATGCGACATGCGACTTGCGACTTGCGACATGCGACTTGCGACTTGCGACATGCGACTTGCGACTTGCGACTTGCGACATGCGACATGCGACATGCGACTTGCGACATGCGACTTGCGACATGCGACATGCGACTTGCGACTTGCGACATGCGACTTGCGACTTGCGACATGCGACATGCGACTTGCGACTTGCGACTTGCGACTTGCGACATGCGACTTGCGACTTGCGACATGCGACATGCGACTTGCGACTTGCGACTTGCGACACGCGACTTGCGACTTGCGACATGCGACATGCGACTTGCGACTTGCGACATGCGACTTGCGACATGCGACATGCGACATGCGACTTGCGACTTGCGACTTGCGACTTGCGACATGCGACTTGCGACTTGCGACACGCGACTTGCGACTTGCGACATGCGACTTGCGACTTGCGACTTGCGACATGCGACTTGCGACATGCGACTTGCGACATGCGACTTGCGACTTGCGACATGCGACTTGCGACTTGCGACATGCGACTTGCGACTTGCGACTTGCGACATGCGACATGCGACATGCGACTTGCGACATGCGACTTGCGACTTGCGACTTGCGACATGCGACATGCGACATGCGACATGCGACTTGCGACATGCGACTTGCGACATGCGACATGCGACATGCGACTTGCGACTTGCGACTTGCGACTTGCGACATGCGACTTGCGACTTGCGACTTGCGACACGCGACACGCGACTTGCGACTTGCGACATGCGACTTGCGACATGCGACATGCGACTTGCGACTTACGACTTGCGACATGCGACTTGCGACTTGCGACATGCGACTTGCGACTTGCGACATGCGACATGCGACTTGCGACTTGCGACATGCGACTTGCGACATGCGACTTGCGACTTGCGACATGCGACTTGCGACTTGCGACTTGCGACATGCGACATGCGACATGCGACTTGCGACATGCGACTTGCGACTTGCGACTTGCGACATGCGACATGCGACATGCGACATGCGACTTGCGACATGCGACTTGCGACATGCGACTTGCGACACGCGACTTACGACTTGCGACTTGCGACTTGCGACTTGCGACATGCGACTTGCGACTTGCGACATGCGACTTGCGACATGCGACATGCGACATGCGACTTGCGACTTGCGACTTGCGACTTGCGACATGCGACTTGCGACTTGCGACACGCGACACGCGACTTGCGACTTGCGACATGCGACTTGCGACATGCGACATGCGACTTGCGACTTACGACTTGCGACATGCGACTTGCGACTTGCGACATGCGACTTGCGACTTGCGACTTGCGACATGCGACATGCGACATGCGACTTGCGACTTGCGACACGCGACTTGCGACTTGCGACATGCGACACGCGACTTGCGACTTGCGACATGCGACATGCGACTTGCGACTTGCGACATGCGACTTGCGACATGCGACATGCGACATGCGACTTGCGACTTGCGACATGCGACTTGCGACATGCGACATGCGACTTGCGACATGCGACTTGCGACATGCGACTTGCGACACGCGACTTGCGACTTGCGACTTGCGACTTGCGACATGCGACTTGCGACATGCGACTTGCGACTTGCGACTTGCGACTTGCGACATGCGACTTGCGACTTGCGACATGCGACTTGCGACTTGCGACATGCGACATGCGACATGCGACTTACGACTTACGACATGCGACTTGCGACACGCGACACGCGACTTGCGACTTGCGACTTGCGACATGCGACTTGCGACATGCGACATGCGACTTACGACATGCGACATGCGACTTGCGACTTGCGACATGCGACATGCGACATGCGACTTGCGACTTGCGACATGCGACTTGCGACTTGCGACATGCGACTTGCGACTTGCGACTTGCGACATGCGACATGCGACATGCGACTTGCGACTTGCGACTTGCGACTTGCGACTTGCGACTTGCGACATGCGACATGCGACATGCGACTTGCGACTTGCGACATGCGACTTGCGACATGCGACTTGCGACACGCGACTTACGACTTGCGACTTGCGACTTGCGATTTGCGACATGCGACTTGCGACTTGCGACATGCGACTTGCGACATGCGACATGCGACTTGCGACTTGCGACACGCGACTCGCGACTTGCGACATGCGACTTGCGACTTGCGACTTGCGACTTGCGACATGCGACTTGCGACATGCGACTTGCGACATGCGACTTGCGACTTGCGACATGCGACTTGCGACTTGCGACATGCGACATGCGACTTGCGACTTGCGACTTGCGACTTGCGACATGCGACTTGCGACTTGCGACATGCGACATGCGACATGCGACTTGCGACTTGCGACTTGCGACACGCGACTTGCGACTTGCGACATGCGACATGCGACTTGCGACTTGCGACATGCGACTTGCGACATGCGACTTGCGACATGCGACATGCGACATGCGACTTGCGACTTGCGACATGCGACTTGCGACATGCGACTTGCGACACGCGACTTGCGACTTGCGACATGCGACTTGCGACTTGCGACATGCGACTTGCGACATGCGACATGCGACATGCGACTTGCGACTTGCGACATGCGACTTGCGACTTGCGACTTGCGACTTGCGACTTGCGACTTGCGACTTGCGACTTGCGACTTGCGACACGCGACTTGCGACTTGCGACATGCGACACGCGACTTGCGACTTGCGACATGCGACATGCGACATGCGACTTGCGACTTGCGACATGCGACTTGCGACATGCGACATTCGACTTACGACATGCGACATGCGACTTGCGACTTGCGACATGCGACATGCGACTTGCGACTTGCGACATGCGACTTGCGACTTGCGACATGCGACTTGCGACACGCGACTTGCGACTTGCGACATGCGACACGCGACTTGCGACTTGCGACATGCGACATGCGACATGCGACTTGCGACTTGCGACATGCGACTTGCGACATGCGACATGCGACATGCGACTTGCGACTTGCGACATGCGACTTGCGACTTGCGACATGCGACATGCGACTTGCGACTTGCGACATGCGACTTGCGACACGCGACTTGCGACTTGCGACATGCGACACGCGACTTGCGACTTGCGACATGCGACATGCGACATGCGACTTGCGACTTGCGACATGCGACTTGCGACATGCGACATGCGACATGCGACTTGCGACTTGCGACTTGCGACTTGCGACTTGCGACTTGCGACTTGCGACACGCGACTTGCGACTTGCGACTTGCGACATGCGACTTGCGACATGCGACTTGCGACTTACGACTTGCGACATGCGACTTGCGACTTGCGACATGCGACTTGCGACTTGCGACTTGCGACATGCGACATGCGACATGCGACTTGCGACTTGCGACTTGCGACACGCGACTTGCGACTTGCGACATGCGACACGCGACTTGCGACTTGCGACATGCGACATGCGACATGCGACTTGCGACTTGCGACATGCGACTTGCGACATGCGACATGCGACATGCGACTTGCGACTTGCGACTTGCGACATGCGACTTGCGACATGCGACATGCGACATGCGACTTGCGACATGCGACTTGCGACATGCGACTTGCGACACGCGACTTGCGACTTGCGACTTGCGACTTGCGACATGCGACTTGCGACATGCGACTTGCGACTTGCGACTTGCGACTTGCGACATGCGACTTGCGACTTGCGACATGCGACTTGCGACTTGCGACATGCGACATGCGACATGCGACATGCGACTTACGACTTACGACATGCGACTTGCGACACGCGACACGCGACTTGCGACTTGCGACATGCGACTTGCGACTTGCGACATGCGACTTGCGACTTACGACTTGCGACATGCGACTTGCGACTTGCGACATGCGACTTGCGACTTGCGACATGCGACATGCGACATGCGACTTGCGACTTGCGACTTGCGACACGCGACTTGCGACTTGCGACATGCGACACGCGACTTGCGACTTGCGACATGCGACATGCGACATGCGACTTGCGACTTGCGACATGCGACTTGCGACATGCGACATGCGACATGCGACGTGCGACTTGCGACTTGCGACATGCGACTTGCGACATGCGACATGCGACTTACGACATGCGACATGCGACTTGCGACTTGCGACATGCGACATGCGACATGCGACTTGCGACTTGCGACATGCGACTTGCGACTTGCGACATGCGACTTGCGACTTGCGACTTGCGACATGCGACATGCGACATGCGACTTGCGACTTGCGACTTGCGACTTGCGACTTGCGACTTGCGACATGCGACATGCGACATGCGACTTGCGACTTGCGACATGCGACTTGCGACATGCGACTTGCGACTTACGACTTGCGACATGCGACTTGCGACATGCGACATGCGACTTGCGACTTGCGACTTGCGACATGCGACATGCGACATGCGACTTGCGACTTGCTACATGCGACTTGCGACTTGCGACATGCGACTTGCGACTTGCGACTTGCGACATGCGACATGCGACATGCGACTTGCGACTTGCGACTTGCGACTTGCGACTTGCGACTTGCGACATGCGACATGCGACATGCGACTTGCGACTTGCGACATGCGACTTGCGACATGCGACTTGCGACACGCGACTTACGACTTGCGACTTGCGACTTGCGATTTGCGACATGCGACTTGCGACTTGCGACATGCGACTTGCGACATGCGACATGCGACTTGCGACTTGCGACACGCGACTCGCGACTTGCGACATGCGACTTGCGACTTGCGACTTGCGACTTGCGACTTGCGACATGCGACTTGCGACATGCGACTTGCGACATGCGACTTGCGACTTGCGACATGCGACTTGCGACTTGCGACATGCGACATGCGACTTGCGACTTGCGACTTGCGACTTGCGACATGCGACATGCGACTTACGACATGCGACATGCGACTTGCGACTTGCGACATGCGACATGCGACATGCGACTTGCGACTTGCGACATGCGACTTGCGACTTGCGACATGCGACTTGCGACTTGCGACTTGCGACATGCGACATGCGACATGCGACTTGCGACTTGCGACTTGCGACTTGCGACTTGCGACTTGCGACATGCGACATGCGACATGCGACTTGCGACTTGCGACATGCGACTTGCGACATGCGACTTGCGACTTACGACTTGCGACATGCGACTTGCGACATGCGACATGCGACTTGCGACTTGCGACTTGCGACATGCGACATGCGACATGCGACTTGCGACTTGCGACATGCGACTTGCGACTTGCGACATGCGACTTGCGACTTGCGACTTGCGACATGCGACATGCGACATGCGACTTGCGACTTGCGACTTGCGACTTGCGACTTGCGACTTGCGACATGCGACATGCGACATGCGACTTGCGACTTGCGACATGCGACTTGCGACATGCGACTTGCGACACGCGACTTACGACTTGCGACTTGCGACTTGCGATTTGCGACATGCGACTTGCGACTTGCGACATGCGACTTGCGACATGCGACATGCGACTTGCGACTTGCGACACGCGACTCGCGACTTGCGACTTGCGACTTGCGACTTGCGACTTGCGACATGCGACTTGCGACATGCGACTTGCGACTTGCGACATGCGACTTGCGACTTGCGACATGCGACATGCGACTTGCGACTTGCGACTTGCGACTTGCGACATGCGACTTGCGACTTGCGACATGCGACATGCGACTTGCGACTTGCGACATGCGACTTGCGACACGCGACACGCGACTTGCGACTTGCGACTTGCGACATGCGACTTGCGACATGCGACATGCGACTTACGACATGCGACATGCGACTTGCGACATGCGACTTGCGACTTGCGACATGCGACTTGCGACTTGCGACATGCGACTTGCGACTTGCGACTTGCGACATGCGACATGCGACATGCGACTTGCGACTTGCGACTTGCGACTTGCGACTTGCGACATGCGACATGCGACATGCGACTTGCGACTTGCGACATGCGACTTGCGACATGCGACTTGCGACACGCGACTTACGACTTGCGACTTGCGACTTGCGACATGCGACTTGCGACTTGCGACACGCGACTCGCGACTTGCGACATGCGACTTGCGACTTGCGACTTGCGACTTGCGACATGCGACTTGCGACATGCGACTTGCGACTTGCGACATGCGACTTGCGACTTGCGACATGCGACTTGCGACTTGCGACATGCGACATGCGACATGCGACTTGCGACTTGCGACACGCGACTCGCGACTTGCGACATGCGACTTGCGACTTGCGACTTGCGACTTGCGACATGCGACTTGCGACATGCGACTTGCGACTTGCGACATGCGACATGCGACATGCGACTTGCGACTTGCGACATGCGACTTGCGACATGCGACTTGCGACTTACGACTTGCGACATGCGACTTGCGACATGCGACTTGCGACATGCGACTTGCGACTTGCGACATGCGACTTGCGACTTGCGACACGCGACTCGCGACTTGCGACATGCGACTTGCGACTTGCGACTTGCGACTTGCGACATGCGACTTGCGACATGCGACTTGCGACTTGCGACATGCGACTTGCGACTTGCGACACGCGACTTGCGACATGCGACTTGCGACATGCGACATGCGACTTGCGACTTGCGACACGCGACTCGCGACTTGCGACATGCGACTTGCGACTTGCGACTTGCGACTTGCGACATGCGACTTGCGACATGCGACTTGCGACTTGCGACATGCGACTTGCGACTTGCGACATGCGACATGCGACTTGCGACTTGCGACATGCGACTTGCGACATGCGACATGCGACTTACGACATGCGACATGCGACTTGCGACTTGCGACATGCGACATGCGACATGCGACTTGCGACTTGCGACATGCGACTTGCGACTTGCGACATGCGACTTGCGACTTGCGACTTGCGACATGCGACATGCGACATGCGACTTGCGACTTGCGACTTGCGACTTGCGACTTGCGACTTGCGACATGCGACATGCGACATGCGACTTGCGACTTGCGACATGCGACTTGCGACATGCGACTTGCGACTTACGACTTGCGACATGCGACTTGCGACATGCGACATGCGACTTGCGACTTGCGACTTGCGACATGCGACATGCGACATGCGACTTGCGACTTGCTACATGCGACTTGCGACTTGCGACATGCGACTTGCGACTTGCGACTTGCGACATGCGACATGCGACATGCGACTTGCGACTTGCGACTTGCGACTTGCGACTTGCGACTTGCGACATGCGACATGCGACATGCGACTTGCGACTTGCGACATGCGACTTGCGACATGCGACTTGCGACACGCGACTTACGACTTGCGACTTGCGACTTGCGATTTGCGACATGCGACTTGCGACTTGCGACATGCGACTTGCGACATGCGACATGCGACTTGCGACTTGCGACACGCGACTCGCGACTTGCGACATGCGACTTGCGACTTGCGACTTGCGACTTGCGACATGCGACTTGCGACATGCGACTTGCGACATGCGACTTGCGACTTGCGACTTGCGACATGCGACTTGCGACTTGCGACATGCGACATGCGACTTGCGACTTGCGACTTGCGACTTGCGACATGCGACATGCGACTTACGACATGCGACATGCGACTTGCGACTTGCGACATGCGACATGCGACATGCGACTTGCGACTTGCGACATGCGACTTGCGACTTGCGACATGCGACTTGCGACTTGCGACTTGCGACATGCGACATGCGACATGCGACTTGCGACTTGCGACTTGCGACTTGCGACTTGCGACTTGCGACATGCGACATGCGACATGCGACTTGCGACTTGCGACATGCGACTTGCGACATGCGACTTGCGACTTACGACTTGCGACATGCGACTTGCGACATGCGACATGCGACTTGCGACTTGCGACTTGCGACATGCGACATGCGACATGCGACTTGCGACTTGCGACATGCGACTTGCGACTTGCGACATGCGACTTGCGACTTGCGACTTGCGACATGCGACATGCGACATGCGACTTGCGACTTGCGACTTGCGACTTGCGACTTGCGACTTGCGACATGCGACATGCGACATGCGACTTGCGACTTGCGACATGCGACTTGCGACATGCGACTTGCGACACGCGACTTACGACTTGCGACTTGCGACTTGCGATTTGCGACATGCGACTTGCGACTTGCGACATGCGACTTGCGACATGCGACATGCGACTTGCGACTTGCGACACGCGACTCGCGACTTGCGACATGCGACTTGCGACTTGCGACTTGCGACTTGCGACATGCGACTTGCGACATGCGACTTGCGACTTGCGACATGCGACTTGCGACTTGCGACATGCGACATGCGACTTGCGACTTGCGACTTGCGACTTGCGACATGCGACTTGCGACTTGCGACATGCGACATGCGACTTGCGACTTGCGACATGCGACTTGCGACACGCGACACGCGACTTGCGACTTGCGACTTGCGACATGCGACTTGCGACATGCGACATGCGACTTACGACATGCGACATGCGACTTGCGACTTGCGACATGCGACATGCGACATGCGACTTGCGACTTGCGACATGCGACTTGCGACTTGCGACATGCGACTTGCGACTTGCGACTTGCGACATGCGACATGCGACATGCGACTTGCGACTTGCGACTTGCGACTTGCGACTTGCGACATGCGACATGCGACATGCGACTTGCGACTTGCGACATGCGACTTGCGACATGCGACTTGCGACACGCGACTTACGACTTGCGACTTGCGACTTGCGATTTGCGACATGCGACTTGCGACATGCGACTTGCGACATGCGACATGCGACTTGCGACTTGCGACACGCGACTCGCGACTTGCGACATGCGACTTGCGACTTGCGACTTGCGACTTGCGACATGCGACTTGCGACATGCGACTTGCGACATGCGACTTGCGACTTGCGACATGCGACTTGCGACTTGCGACATGCGACATGCGACTTGCGACTTGCGACTTGCGACTTGCGACATGCGACTTGCGACTTGCGACATGCGACATGCGACATGCGACTTGCGACTTGCGACTTGCGACACGCGACTTGCGACTTGCGACATGCGACATGCGACTTGCGACTTGCGACATGCGACTTGCGACATGCGACTTGCGACATGCGACATGCGACATGCGACTTGCGACTTGCGACATGCGACTTGCGAATTGCGACTTGCGACTTGCGACACGCGACTTGCGACTTGCGACATGCGACTTGCGACTTGCGACATGCGACTTGCGACATGCGACATGCGACATGCGACTTGCGACTTGCGACATGCGACTTGCGACTTGCGACTTGCGACTTGCGACTTGCGACTTGCGACTTGCGACTTGCGACTTGCGACTTGCGACACGCGACTTGCGACTTGCGACATGCGACACGCGACTTGCGACTTGCGACATGCGACATGCGACATGCGACTTGCGACTTGCGACTTACGACATGCGACATGCGACTTGCGACTTGCGACATGCGACATGCGACATGCGACTTGCGACTTGCGACATGCGACTTGCGACTTGCGACATGCGACTTGCGACTTGCGACTTGCGACATGCGACATGCGACATGCGACTTGCGACTTGCGACTTGCGACTTGCGACTTGCGACATGCGACATGCGACATGCGACTTGCGACTTGCGACTTACGACATGCGACATGCGACTTGCGACTTGCGACATGCGACATGCGACATGCGACATGCGACATGCGACTTGCGACTTGCGACATGCGACTTGCGACTTGCGACATGCGACTTGCGACTTGCGACTTGCGACATGCGACATGCGACATGCGACTTGCGACTTGCGACTTGCGACTTGCGACTTGCGACTTGCGACATGCGACATGCGACTTAGGACTTGCGACTTGCGACATGCGACTTGCGACATGCGACTTGCGACACGCGACTTAGGACTTGCGACTTGCGACTTGCGATTTGCGACATGCGACTTGCGACTTGCGACATGCGACTTGCGACATGCGACATGCGACTTGCGACTTGCGACACGCGACTCGCGACTTGCGACATGCGACTTGCGACTTGCGACTTGCGACTTGCGACATGCGACTTGCGACATGCGACTTGCGACATGCGACTTGCGACTTGCGACATGCGACTTGCGACTTGCGACATGCGACATGCGACTTGCGACTTGCGACTTGCGACTTGCGACATGCGACTTGCGACTTGCGACATGCGACATGCGACATGCGACTTGCGACTTGCGACTTGCGACACGCGACACGCGACTTGCGACATGCGACATGCGACTTGCGACTTGCGACATGCGACTTGCGACATGCGACTTGCGACTTGCGACATGCGACATGCGACATGCGACTTGCGACTTGCGACATGCGACTTGCGACTTGCGACTTGCGACTTGCGACACGCGACTTGCGACTTGCGACATGCGACTTGCGACTTGCGACATGCGACTTGCGACATGCGACATGCGACTTGCGACTTGCGACATGCGACTTGCGACTTGCGACTTGCGACTTGCGACTTGCGACTTGCGACTTGCGACTTGCGACTTGCGACACGCGACTTGCGACTTGCGACTTGCGACATGCGACACGCGACTTGCGACTTGCGACATGCGACATGCGACATGCGACTTGCGACTTGCGACATGCGACTTGCGACATGCGACTTGCGACTTGCGACTTGCGACTTGCGACATGCGACATGCGACATGCGACTTGCGACTTGCGACATGCGACTTGCGACTTGCGACTTGCGACATGCGACTTGCGACACGCGACTTGCGACTTGCGACATGCGACACGCGACTTGCGACTTGCGACATGCGACATGCGACATGCGACTTGCGACTTGCGACATGCGACTTGCGACATGCGACATGCGACATGCGACTTGCGACTTGCGACTTGCGACTTGCGACACGCGACTTGCGACTTGCGACATGCGACATGCGACTTGCGACTTGCGACATGCGACTTGCGACATGCGACTTGCGACATGCGACATGCGACATGCGACTTGCGACTTGCGACATGCGACTTGCGACTTGCGACTTGCGACTTGCGACACGCGACTTGCGACTTGCGACATGCGACTTGCGACTTGCGACATGCGACTTGCGACATGCGACATGCGACATGCGACTTGCGACTTGCGACATGCGACTTGCGACTTGCGACTTGCGACTTGCGACTTGCGACTTGCGACTTGCGACTTGCGACTTGCGACACGCGACTTGCGACTTGCGACATGCGACACGCGACTTGCGACTTGCGACATGCGATATGCGACATGCGACTTGCGACTTGCGACATGCGACTTGCGACATGCGACTTGCGACTTGCGACTTGCGACTTGCGACATGCGACATGCGACATGCGACTTGCGACTTGCGACATGCGACTTGCGACTTGCGACATGCGACATGCGACTTGCGACTTGCGACATGCGACTTGCGACACGCGACTTGCGACTTGCGACATGCGACACGCGACTTGCGACTTGCGACATGCGACATGCGACATGCGACATGCGACTTGCGACTTGCGACATGCGACTTGCGACATGCGACATGCGACATGCGACTTGCGACTTGCGACTTGCGACTTGCGACTTGCGACTTGCGACTTGCGACTTGCGACACGCGACTTGCGACTTGCGACTTGCGACATGCGACTTGCGACATGCGACTTGCGACTTACGACTTGCGACATGCGACTTGCGACTTGCGACATGCGACTTGCGACTTGCGACTTGCGACATGCGACATGCGACATGCGACTTGCGACTTGCGACTTGCGACACGCGACTTGCGACTTGCGACATGCGACACGCGACTTGCGACTTGCGACATGCGACATGCGACTTGCGACTTGCGACATGCGACTTGCGACATGCGACATGCGACATGCGACTTGCGACTTGCGACTTGCGACTTGCGACATGCGACTTGCGACATGCGACATGCGACTTGCGACATGCGACTTGCGACATGCGACTTGCGACACGCGACTTGCGACTTGCGACTTGCGACTTGCGACTTGCGACATGCGACTTGCGACATGCGACTTGCGACTTGCGACTTGCGACTTGCGACATGCGACTTGCGACTTGCGACATGCGACTTGCGACTTGCGACATGCGACATGCGACATGCGACATGCGACTTACGACTTACGACATGCGACTTGCGACACGCGACACGCGACTTGCGACTTGCGACATGCGACTTGCGACTTGCGACATGCGACTTGCGACTTACGACTTGCGACATGCGACTTGCGACATGCGACATGCGACTTGCGACTTGCGACATGCGACATGCGACATGCGACTTGCGACTTGCGACTTGCGACTTGCGACTTGCGACATGCGACATGCGACATGCGACTTGCGACTTGCGACATGCGACTTGCGACATGCGACTTGCGACACGCGACTTAGGACTTGCGACTTGCGACTTGCGATTTGCGACATGCGACTTGCGACTTGCGACATGCGACTTGCGACATGCGACATGCGACTTGCGACTTGCGACACGCGACTCGCGACTTGCGACATGCGACTTGCGACTTGCGACTTGCGACTTGCGACATGCGACTTGCGACATGCGACTTGCGACATGCGACTTGCGACTTGCGACATGCGACTTGCGACTTGCGACATGCGACATGCGACTTGCGACTTGCGACTTGCGACTTGCGACATGCGACTTGCGACTTGCGACATGCGACATGCGACATGCGACTTGCGACTTGCGACTTGCGACACGCGACTTGCGACTTGCGACATGCGACATGCGACTTGCGACTTGCGACATGCGACTTGCGACATGCGACTTGCGACATGCGACATGCGACATGCGACTTGCGACTTGCGACATGCGACTTGCGACTTGCGACTTGCGACTTGCGACACGCGACTTGCGACTTGCGACATGCGACTTGCGACTTGCGACATGCGACTTGCGACATGCGACATGCGACATGCGACTTGCGACTTGCGACATGCGACTTGCGACTTGCGACTTGCGACTTGCGACTTGCGACTTGCGACTTGCGACTTGCGACTTGCGACACGCGACTTGCGACTTGCGACATGCGACACGCGACTTGCGACTTGCGACATGCGACATGCGACATGCGACTTGCGACTTGCGACATGCGACTTGCGACATGCGACTTGCGACTTGCGACTTGCGACATGCGACATGCGACATGCGACTTGCGACTTGCGACATGCGACTTGCGACTTGCGACTTGCGACATGCGACTTGCGACACGCGACTTGCGACTTGCGACATGCGACACGCGACTTGCGACTTGCGACATGCGACATGCGACATGCGACTTGCGACTTGCGACATGCGACTTGCGACATGCGACATGCGACATGCGACTTGCGACTTGCGACTTGCGACACGCGACTTGCGACTTGCGACATGCGACATGCGACTTGCGACTTGCGACATGCGACTTGCGACATGCGACTTGCGACATGCGACATGCGACATGCGACTTGCGACTTGCGACATGCGACTTGCGACTTGCGACTTGCGACTTGCGACACGCGACTTGCGACTTGCGACATGCGACTTGCGACTTGCGACATGCGACTTGCGACATGCGACATGCGACATGCGACTTGCGACTTGCGACATGCGACTTGCGACTTGCGACTTGCGACTTGCGACTTGCGACTTGCGACCTGCGACTTGCGACACGCGACTTGCGACTTGCGACATGCGACACGCGACTTGCGACTTGCGACATGCGACATGCGACATGCGACTTGCGACTTGCGACATGCGACTTGCGACATGCGACTTGCGACTTGCGACTTGCGACTTGCGACATGCGACATGCGACATGCGACTTGCGACTTGCGACATGCGACTTGCGACTTGCGACATGCGACATGCGACTTGCGACTTGCGACATGCGACTTGCGACACGCGACTTGCGACTTGCGACATGCGACACGCGACTTGCGACTTGCGACATGCGACATGCGACATGCGACTTGCGACTTGCGACATGCGACTTGCGACATGCGACATGCGACATGCGACTTGCGACTTGCGACTTGCGACTTGCGACTTGCGACTTGCGACTTGCGACACGCGACTTGCGACTTGCGACTTGCGACATGCGACTTGCGACATGCGACTTGCGACTTACGACTTGCGACATGCGACTTGCGACTTGCGACATGCGACTTGCGACTTGCGACTTGCGACATGCGACATGCGACATGCGACTTGCGACTTGCGACTTGCGACACGCGACTTGCGACTTGCGACATGCGACACGCGACTTGCGACTTGCGACATGCGACATGCGACATGCGACTTGCGACTTGCGACATGCGACTTGCGACATGCGACATGCG
Organism: Myopa testacea; assembly: GCA_949629155.1. Classification (NCBI taxonomy): domain Eukaryota; kingdom Metazoa; phylum Arthropoda; class Insecta; order Diptera; family Conopidae; genus Myopa; species Myopa testacea. Next base: position 62,559 of record CATIVO010000011.1, read on the forward strand.
ACATGCGACTTGCGACTTGCGACTTGCGACTTGCGACATGCGACTTGCGACATGCGACATGCGACTTGCGACATGCGACTTGCGACATGCGACTTGCGACACGCGACTTGCGACTTGCGACTTGCGACTTGCGACATGCGACTTGCGACATGCGACTTGCGACTTGCGACTTGCGACTTGCGACATGCGACTTGCGACTTGCGACATGCGACTTGCGACTTGCGACATGCGACATGCGACATGCGACATGCGACTTACGACTTACGACATGCGACTTGCGACACGCGACACGCGACTTGCGACTTGCGACATGCGACTTGCGACTTGCGACATGCGACTTGCGACTTACGACTTGCGACATGCGACTTGCGACATGCGACATGCGACTTGCGACTTGCGACATGCGACATGCGACATGCGACTTGCGACTTGCGACTTGCGACACGCGACTTGCGACTTGCGACATGCGACACGCGACTTGCGACTTGCGACATGCGACATGCGACTTGCGACTTGCGACATGCGACTTGCGACATGCGACATGCGACATGCGACGTGCGACTTGCGACTTGCGACATGCGACTTGCGACATGCGACATGCGACTTGCGACATGCGACTTGCGACATGCGACTTGCGACACGCGACTTGCGACTTGCGACTTGCGACATGCGACTTGCGACATGCGACTTGCGACTTGCGACTTGCGACTTGCGACATGCGACTTGCGACTTGCGACATGCGACTTGCGACTTGCGACATGCGACATGCGACATGCGACATGCGACTTACGACTTACGACATGCGACTTGCGACACGCGACACGCGACTTGCGACTTGCGACTTGCGACATGCGACTTGCGACATGCGACATTCGACTTACGACATGCGACATGCGACTTGCGACTTGCGACATGCGACATGCGACTTGCGACTTGCGACATGCGACTTGCGACTTGCGACATGCGACTTGCGACTTGCGACTTGCGACATGCCACATGCGACATGCGACTTGCGACTTGCGACTTGCGACTTGCGACTTGCGACATGCGACATGCGACATGCGACTTGCGACTTGCGACATGCGACTTGCGACATGCGACTTGCGACACGCGACTTGCGACTTGCGACATGCGACTTGCGACTTGCGACATGCGACATGCGACTTGCGACTTGCGACTTGCGACATGCGACTTGCGACTTGCGACTTGCGACTTGCGACACGCGACTTGCGACTTGCGACATGCGACATGCGACTTGCGACTTGCGACATGCGACTTGCGACATGCGACTTGCGACTTGCGACATGCGACTTGCGACTTGCGACATGCGACTTGCGACTTGCGACACGCGACTTGCGACTTGCGACATGCGACTTGCGACTTGCGACTTGCGACTTGCGACATGCGACTTGCGACATGCGACTTGCGACATGCGACTTGCGACTTGCGACATGCGACTTGCGACTTGCGACATGCGACATGCGACTTGCGACTTGCGACTTGCGACATGCGACTTGCGACTTGCGACATGCGACATGCGACATGCGACTTGCGACTTGCGACACGCGACTTGCGACTTGCGACATGCGACATGCGACTTGCGACTTGCGACATGCGACTTGCGACATGCGACTTGCGACATGCGACTTGCGACTTGCGACTTGCGACTTGCGACATGCGACTTGCGACTTGCGACACGCGACTTGCGACATGCGACTTGCGACTTGCGACTTGCGACTTGCGACATGCGACTTGCGACATGCGACTTGCGACATGCGACTTGCGACTTGCGACATGCGACTTGCGACTTGCGACATGCGACATGCGACTTGCGACTTGCGACTTGCGACATGCGACTTGCGACTTGCGACATGCGACATGCGACATGCGACTTGCGACACGCGACTTGCGACATGCGACTTGCGACTTGCGACATGCGACATGCGACTTGCGACTTGCGACTTGCGACATGCGACTTGCGACTTGCGACATGCGACATGCGACATGCGACTTGCGACTTGCGACTTGCGACACGCGACTTGCGACTTGCGACATGCGACATGCGACTTGCGACTTGCGACATGCGACTTGCGACATGCGACTTGCGACATGCGACATGCGACATGCGACTTGCGACTTGCGACATGCGACTTGCGACTTGCGACTTGCGACACGCGACTTGCGACTTGCGACTTGCGACATGCGACTTGCGACTTGCGACTTGCGACTTGCGACTTGCGACTTGCGACATGCGACTTGCGACATGCGACTTGCGACATGCGACTTGCGACTTGCGACATGCGACTTGCGACTTGCGACATGCGACATGCGACTTGCGACTTGCGACTTGCGACATGCGACTTGCGACTTGCGACATGCGACATGCGACATGCGACTTGCGACTTGCGACTTGCGACTTGCGACTTGCGACTTGCGACATGCGACTTGCGACTTGCGACTTGCGACACGCGACTTGCGACTTGCGACTTGCGACATGCGACTTGCGACTTGCGACTTGCGACTTGCGACTTGCGACTTGCGACATGCGACTTGCGACATGCGACTTGCGACATGCGACTTGCGACTTGCGACATGCGACTTGCGACTTGCGACATGCGATTTGCGACTTGCGACTTGCGACTTGCGACTTGCGACTTGCGACTTGCGACATGCGACTTGCGACATGCGACTTGCGACTTGCGACATGCGACTTGCGACTTGCGACATGCGACATGCGACTTGCGACTTGCGACTTGCGACATGCGACTTGCGACTTGCGACTTGCGACATGCGACATGCGACTTGCGACTTGCGACTTGCGACTTGCGACTTGCGACATGCGACATGCGACATGCGACTTGCGACATGCGACTTGCGACTTGCGACATGCGACTTGCGACTTGCGACATGCGACATGCGACTTGCGACTTGCGACTTGCGACATGCGACTTGCGACTTGCGACTTGCGACATGCGACATGCGACTTGCGACTTGCGACTTGCGACTTGCGACTTGCGACTTGCGACATGCGACTTGCGACTTGCGACTTGCGACTTGCGACATGCGACTTGCGACATGCGACTTGCGACATGCGACTTGCGACTTGCGACATGCGACTTGCGACTTGCGACATGCGACATGCGACTTGCGACTTGCGACTTGCGACATGCGACTTGCGACTTGCGACTTGCGACATGCGACATGCGACTTGCGACTTGCGACTTGCGACTTGCGACTTGCGACTTGCGACATGCGACTTGCGACTTGCGACTTGCGACACGCGACTTGCGACTTGCGACTTGCGACATGCGACTTGCGACTTGCGACTTGCGACTTGCGACTTGCGACTTGCGACATGCGACTTGCGACATGCGACTTGCGACATGCGACTTGCGACTTGCGACATGCGACTTGCGACTTGCGACATGCGATTTGCGACTTGCGACTTGCGACTTGCGACTTGCGACTTGCGACATGCGACTTGCGACTTGCGACTTGCGACTTGCGACTTGCGACTTGCGACATGCGACTTGCGACATGCGACTTGCGACATGCGACTTGCGACTTGCGACATGCGACTTGCGACTTGCGACATGCGACATGCGACTTGCGACTTGCGACTTGCGACATGCGACTTGCGACTTGCGACATGCGACATGCGACATGCGACTTGCGACTTGCGACACGCGACTTGCGACTTGCGACATGCGACATGCGACATGCGACTAGCGACTTGCGACATGCGACTTGCGACATGCGACTTGCGACATGCGACATGCGACATGCGACTTGCGACTTGCGACATGCGACTTGCGACTTGCGACTTGCGACACGCGACTTGCGACTTGCGACTTGCGACATGCGACTTGCGACATGCGACTTGCGACATGCGACATGCGACATGCGACTTGCGACTTGCGACATGCGATTTGCGACTTGCGACTTGCGACTTGCGACTTGCGACTTGCGACATGCGACTTGCGACTTGCGACTTGCGACTTGCGACTTGCGACTTGCGACTTGCGACATGCGACATGCGACATGCGACTTGCGACTTGCGACATGCGACTTGCGACATGCGACTTGCGACACGCGACTTACGACTTGCGACTTGCGACTTGCGACATGCGACTTGCGACTTGCGAAATGCGACTTGCGACATGCGACATGCGACTTGCGACTTGCGACACGCGACTTGCGACTTGCGACTTGCGACATGCGACTTGCGACTTGCGACATGCGACATGCGACATGCGACTTGCGACTTGCGACTTGCGACTTGCGACATGCGACTTGCGACATGCGACTTGCGACATGCGACTTGCGACTTGCGACATGCGACTTGCGACTTGCGACATGCGACATGCGACTTGCGACTTGCGACTTGCGACATGCGACTTGCGACTTGCGACATGCGACTTGCGACATGCGACATGCGACATGCGACTTGCGACTTGCGACTTGCGACTTGCGACATGCGACTTGCGACATGCGACATGCGACTTGCGACATGCGACTTGCGACATGCGACTTGCGACACGCGACTTGCGACTTGCGACTTGCGACTTGCGACATGCGACTTGCGACATGCGACTTGCGACTTGCGACTTGCGACTTGCGACATGCGACTTGCGACTTGCGACATGCGACTTGCGACTTGCGACATGCGACATGCGACATGCGACATGCGACTTACGACTTACGACATGCGACTTGCGACACGCGACACGCGACTTGCGACTTGCGACATGCGACTTGCGACTTGCGACATGCGACTTGCGACTTACGACTTGCGACATGCGACTTGCGACATGCGACATGCGACTTGCGACTTGCGACATGCGACATGCGACATGCGACTTGCGACTTGCGACTTGCGACACGCGACTTGCGACTTGCGACATGCGACACGCGACTTGCGACTTGCGACATGCGACATGCGACTTGCGACTTGCGACATGCGACTTGCGACATGCGACATGCGACATGCGACGTGCGACTTGCGACTTGCGACATGCGACTTGCGACATGCGACATGCGACATGCGACTTGCGACATGCGACTTGCGACATGCGACTTGCGACACGCGACTTGCGACTTGCGACTTGCGACATGCGACTTGCGACATGCGACTTGCGACTTGCGACTTGCGACTTGCGACATGCGACTTGCGACTTGCGACATGCGACTTGCGACTTGCGACATGCGACATGCGACATGCGACATGCGACTTACGACTTACGACATGCGACTTGCGACACGCGACACGCGACTTGCGACTTGCGACTTGCGACATGCGACTTGCGACATGCGACATTCGACTTACGACATGCGACATGCGACTTGCGACTTGCGACATGCGACATGCGACTTGCGACTTGCGACATGCGACTTGCGACTTGCGACATGCGACTTGCGACTTGCGACTTGCGACATGCCACATGCGACATGCGACTTGCGACTTGCGACTTGCGACTTGCGACATGCGACATGCGACATGCGACTTGCGACTTGCGACATGCGACTTGCGACATGCGACTTGCGACACGCGACTTGCGACTTGCGACATGCGACTTGCGACTTGCGACATGCGACATGCGACTTGCGACTTGCGACTTGCGACATGCGACTTGCGACTTGCGACTTGCGACTTGCGACACGCGACTTGCGACTTGCGACATGCGACATGCGACTTGCGACTTGCGACATCCGACTTGCGACATGCGACTTGCGACTTGCGACATGCGACTTGCGACTTGCGACATGCGACTTGCGACTTGCGACACGCGACTTGCGACTTGCGACATGCGACTTGCGACTTGCGACTTGCGACTTGCGACATGCGACTTGCGACATGCGACTTGCGACATGCGACTTGCGACTTGCGACATGCGACTTGCGACTTGCGACATGCGACATGCGACTTGCGACTTGCGACTTGCGACATGCGACTTGCGACTTGCGACATGCGACATGCGACATGCGACTTGCGACTTGCGACACGCGACTTGCGACTTGCGACATGCGACATGCGACTTGCGACTTGCGACATGCGACTTGCGACATGCGACTTGCGACATGCGACTTGCGACTTGCGACTTGCGACATGCGACATGCGACTTGCGACTTGCGACACGCGACTTGCGACATGCGACTTGCGACTTGCGACTTGCGACTTGCGACATGCGACTTGCGACATGCGACTTGCGACATGCGACTTGCGACTTGCGACATGCGACTTGCGACTTGCGACATGCGACATGCGACTTGCGACTTGCGACTTGCGACATGCGACTTGCGACTTGCGACATGCGACATGCGACATGCGACTTGCGACACGCGACTTGCGACACGCGACTTGCGACTTGCGACATGCGACATGCGACTTGCGACTTGCGACATGCGACTTGCGACATGCGACTTGCGACATGCGACTTGCGACTTGCGACTTGCGACTTGCGACTTGCGACATGCGACTTGCGACTTGCGACACGCGACTTGCGACTTGCGACATGCGACTTGCGACTTGCGACTTGCGACTTGCGACTTGCGACATGCGACTTGCGACATGCGACTTGCGACATGCGACTTGCGACTTGCGACATGCGACTTGCGACTTGCGACATGCGACATGCGACTTGCGACTTGCGACTTGCGACATGCGACTTGCGACTTGCGACATGCGACATGCGACATGCGACTTGCGACTTGCGACTTGCGACACGCGACTTGCGACTTGCGACATGCGACATGCGACTTGCGACTTGCGACATGCGACTTGCGACATGCGACTTGCGACATGCGACATGCGACATGCGACTTGCGACTTGCGACATGCGACTTGCGACTTGCGACTTGCGACACGCGACTTGCGACTTGCGACTTGCGACATGCGACTTGCGACATGCGACTTGCGACATGCGACATGCGACATGCGACTTGCGACTTGCGACATGCGATTTGCGACTTGCGACTTGCGACTTGCGACTTGCGACTTGCGACATGCGACTTGCGACTTGCGACTTGCGACTTGCGACTTGCGACTTGCGACATGCGACTTGCGACATGCGACTTGCGACATGCGACTTGCGACTTGCGACATGCGACTTGCGACTTGCGACATGCGACATGCGACTTGCGACTTGCGACTTGCGACATGCGACTTGCGACTTGCGACATGCGACATGCGACATGCGACTTGCGACTTGCGACACGCGACTTGCGACTTGCGACATGCGACATGCGACATGCGACTAGCGACTTGCGACATGCGACTTGCGACATGCGACTTGCGACATGCGACATGCGACATGCGACTTGCGACTTGCGACATGCGACTTGCGACTTGCGACTTGCGACACGCGACTTGCGACTTGCGACTTGCGACATGCGACTTGCGACATGCGACTTGCGACATGCGACATGCGACATGCGACTTGCGACTTGCGACATGCGATTTGCGACTTGCGACTTGCGACTTGCGACTTGCGACTTGCGACATGCGACTTGCGACTTGCGACTTGCGACTTGCGACTTGCGACTTGCGACTTGCGACATGCGACATGCGACATGCGACTTGCGACTTGCGACATGCGACTTGCGACTTGCGACTTGCGACATGCGACTTGCGACACGCGACTTGCGACTTGCGACATGCGACACGCGACTTGCGACTTGCGACATGCGACATGCGACATGCGACTTGCGACTTGCGACATGCGACTTGCGACATGCGACATGCGACATGCGACTTGCGACTTGCGACATGCGACTTGCGACTTGCGACTTGCGACATGCGACTTGCGACACGCGACTTGCGACTTGCGACATGCGACACGCGACTTGCGACTTGCGACATGCGACATGCGACATGCGACTTGCGACACGCGACTTAGGACTTGCGACTTGCGACTTGCGATTTGCGACATGCGACTTGCGACTTGCGACATGCGACTTGCGACATGCGACATGCGACTTGCGACTTGCGACACGCGACTCGCGACTTGCGACATGCGACTTGCGACTTGCGACTTGCGACTTGCGACATGCGACTTGCGACATGCGACTTGCGACATGCGACTTGCGACTTGCGACATGCGACTTGCGACTTGCGACATGCGACATGCGACTTGCGACTTGCGACTTGCGACTTGCGACATGCGACTTGCGACTTGCGACATGCGACATGCGACATGCGACTTGCGACTTGCGACTTGCGACACGCGACTTGCGACTTGCGACATGCGACATGCGACTTGCGACTTGCGACATGCGACTTGCGACATGCGACTTGCGACATGCGACATGCGACATGCGACTTGCGACTTGCGACATGCGACTTGCGACTTGCGACTTGCGACTTGCGACACGCGACTTGCGACTTGCGACATGCGACTTGCGACTTGCGACATGCGACTTGCGACATGCGACATGCGACATGCGACTTGCGACTTGCGACATGCGACTTGCGACTTGCGACTTGCGACTTGCGACTTGCGACTTGCGACTTGCGACTTGCGACTTGCGACACGCGACTTGCGACTTGCGACATGCGACACGCGACTTGCGACTTGCGACATGCGACATGCGACATGCGACTTGCGACTTGCGACATGCGACTTGCGACATGCGACTTGCGACTTGCGACTTGCGACTTGCGACATGCGACATGCGACATGCGACTTGCGACTTGCGACATGCGACTTGCGACTTGCGACTTGCGACATGCGACTTGCGACACGCGACTTGCGACTTGCGACATGCGACACGCGACTTGCGACTTGCGACATGCGACATGCGACATGCGACTTGCGACTTGCGACATGCGACTTGCGACATGCGACATGCGACATGCGACTTGCGACTTGCGACTTGCGACACGCGACTTGCGACTTGCGACATGCGACATGCGACTTGCGACTTGCGACATGCGACTTGCGACATGCGACTTGCGACATGCGACATGCGACATGCGACTTGCGACTTGCGACATGCGACTTGCGACTTGCGACTTGCGACTTGCGACACGCGACTTGCGACTTGCGACATGCGACTTGCGACTTGCGACATGCGACTTGCGACATGCGACATGCGACATGCGACTTGCGACTTGCGACATGCGACTTGCGACTTGCGACTTGCGACTTGCGACTTGCGACTTGCGACTTGCGACTTGCGACTTGCGACTTGCGACACGCGACTTGCGACTTGCGACATGCGACACGCGACTTGCGACTTGCGACATGCGACATGCGACATGCGACTTGCGACTTGCGACATGCGACTTGCGACATGCGACTTGCGACTTGCGACTTGCGACTTGCGACATGCGACATGCGACATGCGACTTGCGACTTGCGACATGCGACTTGCGACTTGCGACATGCGACATGCGACTTGCGACTTGCGACATGCGACTTGCGACACGCGACTTGCGACTTGCGACATGCGACACGCGACTTGCGACTTGCGACATGCGACATGCGACATGCGACTTGCGACTTGCGACATGCGACTTGCGACATGCGACATGCGACATGCGACTTGCGACTTGCGACTTGCGACTTGCGACTTGCGACTTGCGACTTGCGACACGCGACTTGCGACTTGCGACTTGCGACATGCGACTTGCGACATGCGACTTGCGACTTACGACTTGCGACATGCGACTTGCGACTTGCGACATGCGACTTGCGACTTGCGACTTGCGACATGCGACATGCGACATGCGACTTGCGACTTGCGACTTGCGACACGCGACTTGCGACTTGCGACATGCGACACGCGACTTGCGACTTGCGACATGCGACATGCGACATGCGACTTGCGACTTGCGACATGCGACTTGCGACATGCGACATGCGACATGCGACTTGCGACTTGCGACTTGCGACTTGCGACATGCGACTTGCGACATGCGACATGCGACTTGCGACATGCGACTTGCGACATGCGACTTGCGACACGCGACTTGCGACTTGCGACTTGCGACTTGCGACATGCGACTTGCGACATGCGACTTGCGACTTGCGACTTGCGACTTGCGACATGCGACTTGCGACTTGCGACATGCGACTTGCGACTTGCGACATGCGACATGCGACATGCGACATGCGACTTACGACTTACGACATGCGACTTGCGACACGCGACACGCGACTTGCGACTTGCGACATGCGACTTGCGACTTGCGACATGCGACTTGCGACTTACGACTTGCGACATGCGACTTGCGACATGCGACATGCGACTTGCGACTTGCGACATGCGACATGCGACATGCGACTTGCGACTTGCGACTTGCGACACGCGACTTGCGACTTGCGACATGCGACACGCGACTTGCGACTTGCGACATGCGACATGCGACTTGCGACTTGCGACATGCGACTTGCGACATGCGACATGCGACATGCGACGTGCGACTTGCGACTTGCGACATGCGACTTGCGACATGCGACATGCGACATGCGACTTGCGACATGCGACTTGCGACATGCGACTTGCGACACGCGACTTGCGACTTGCGACTTGCGACATGCGACTTGCGACATGCGACTTGCGACTTGCGACTTGCGACTTGCGACATGCGACTTGCGACTTGCGACATGCGACTTGCGACTTGCGACATGCGACATGCGACATGCGACATGCGACTTACGACTTACGACATGCGACTTGCGACACGCGACACGCGACTTGCGACTTGCGACTTGCGACATGCGACTTGCGACATGCGACATTCGACTTACGACATGCGACATGCGACTTGCGACTTGCGACATGCGACATGCGACTTGCGACTTGCGACATGCGACTTGCGACTTGCGACATGCGACTTGCGACTTGCGACTTGCGACATGCCACATGCGACATGCGACTTGCGACTTGCGACTTGCGACTTGCGACTTGCGACATGCGACATGCGACATGCGACTTGCGACTTGCGACATGCGACTTGCGACATGCGACTTGCGACACGCGACTTGCGACATGCGACTTGCGACTTGCGACATGCGACATGCGACTTGCGACTTGCGACTTGCGACATGCGACTTGCGACTTGCGACTTGCGACTTGCGACACGCGACTTGCGACTTGCGACATGCGACATGCGACTTGCGACTTGCGACATGCGACTTGCGACATGCGACTTGCGACTTGCGACATGCGACTTGCGACTTGCGACATGCGACTTGCGACTTGCGACACGCGACTTGCGACTTGCGACATGCGACTTGCGACTTGCGACTTGCGACTTGCGACATGCGACTTGCGACATGCGACTTGCGACATGCGACTTGCGACTTGCGACATGCGACTTGCGACTTGCGACATGCGACATGCGACTTGCGACTTGCGACTTGCGACATGCGACTTGCGACTTGCGACATGCGACATGCGACATGCGACTTGCGACTTGCGACACGCGACTTGCGACTTGCGACATGCGACATGCGACTTGCGACTTGCGACATGCGACTTGCGACATGCGACTTGCGACATGCGACTTGCGACTTGCGACTTGCGACTTGCGACATGCGACTTGCGACTTGCGACACGCGACTTGCGACATGCGACTTGCGACTTGCGACTTGCGACATGCGACTTGCGACATGCGACTTGCGACATGCGACTTGCGACTTGCGACATGCGACTTGCGACTTGCGACATGCGACATGCGACTTGCGACTTGCGACTTGCGACATGCGACTTGCGACTTGCGACATGCGACATGCGACATGCGACTTGCGACACGCGACTTGCGACACGCGACTTGCGACTTGCGACATGCGACATGCGACTTGCGACTTGCGACATGCGACTTGCGACATGCGACTTGCGACATGCGACTTGCGACTTGCGACTTGCGACTTGCGACATGCGACTTGCGACTTGCGACACGCGACTTGCGACTTGCGACATGCGACTTGCGACTTGCGACTTGCGACTTGCGACATGCGACTTGCGACATGCGACTTGCGACATGCGACTTGCGACTTGCGACATGCGACTTGCGACTTGCGACATGCGACATGCGACTTGCGACTTGCGACTTGCGACATGCGACTTGCGACTTGCGACATGCGACATGCGACATGCGACTTGCGACTTGCGACTTGCGACACGCGACTTGCGACTTGCGACATGCGACATGCGACTTGCGACTTGCGACATGCGACTTGCGACATGCGACTTGCGACATGCGACATGCGACATGCGACTTGCGACTTGCGACATGCGACTTGCGACTTGCGACTTGCGACACGCGACTTGCGACTTGCGACTTGCGACATGCGACTTGCGACATGCGACTTGCGACATGCGACATGCGACATGCGACTTGCGACTTGCGACATGCGATTTGCGACTTGCGACTTGCGACTTGCGACTTGCGACTTGCGACATGCGACTTGCGACTTGCGACTTGCGACTTGCGACTTGCGACTTGCGACATGCGACTTGCGACATGCGACTTGCGACATGCGACTTGCGACATGCGACTTGCGACTTGCGACATGCGACATGCGACTTGCGACTTGCGACTTGCGACATGCGACTTGCGACTTGCGACATGCGACATGCGACATGCGACTTGCGACTTGCGACACGCGACTTGCGACTTGCGACATGCGACATGCGACATGCGACTAGCGACTTGCGACATGCGACTTGCGACATGCGACTTGCGACATGCGACATGCGACATGCGACTTGCGACTTGCGACATGCGACTTGCGACTTGCGACTTGCGACACGCGACTTGCGACTTGCGACTTGCGACATGCGACTTGCGACTTGCGACATGCGACATGCGACATGCGACTTGCGACTTGCGACATGCGATTTGCGACTTGCGACTTGCGACTTGCGACTTGCGACTTGCGACATGCGACTTGCGACTTGCGACTTGCGACTTGCGACTTGCGACTTGCGACTTGCGACTTGCGACATGCGACATGCGACATGCGACTTGCGACTTGCGACATGCGACTTGCGACATGCGACTTGCGACACGCGACTTACGACTTGCGACTTGCGACTTGCGACATGCGACTTGCGACTTGCGAAATGCGACTTGCGACATGCGACATGCGACTTGCGACTTGCGACACGCGACTTGCGACTTGCGACTTGCGACATGCGACTTGCGACTTGCGACATGCGACATGCGACTTGCGACATGCGACTTGCGACATGCGACTTGCGACATGCGACTTGCGACTTGCGACTTGCGACATGCGACTTGCGACTTGCGACTTGCGACACGCGACTTGCGACTTGCGACATGCGACATGCGGCTTACGACACGCGACTTGCGACTTGCGACATGCGACATGCGACTTACAACTTGCGACTTGCGACATGCGACTTGCGACTTGCGACATGCGACTTGCGACTTGCGACATGCGACTTGCGACTTGCGACATGCGACTTGCGACTTGCGACTTGCGACTTGCGACATGCGACTTGCGACTTGCGACTTGCGACTTGCGACATGCGACTTGCGACTTGCGACACGCGACTTGCGACTTGCGACTTGCGACTTGCGACTTGCGACTTGCGACATGCGACTTGCGACTTGCGACTTGCGACTTGCGACATGCGACATGCGACATGCGACTTGCAACTTGCGACATGCGACTTGCGACTTGCGACATGCGACATGCGACATGCGACATGCGACTTGCGACTTGCGACATGCGACTTGCGACATGCGACATGCGACTTGCGACTTGCGACTTGCGACTTGCGACTTGCGACATGCGACATGCGACTTGCGACATGCGACTTGCGACTTGCGACATGCGACATGCGACTTGCGACTTGCGACTTGCGACTTGCGACTTGCGACTTGCGACATGCGACTTGCGACTTGCGACTTGCGACTTGCGACTTGCGACTTGCGACATGCGACTTGCGACTTGCGACATGCGACATGCGACTTGCGACATGCGACTTGCGACTTACGACATGCGACTTGCGACACGCGACTTGCGACATGCGACTTGCGACTTGCGACATGCGACTTGCGACTTGCGACTTGCGACTTGCGACATGCGACATGCGACTTGCGACATGCGACTTGCGACTTACGACATGCGACTTGCGACACGCGACTTGCGACTTGCGACATGCGACATGCGACATGCGACATGCGACTTGCGACATGCGACATGCGACTTGCGACTTGCGACTTGCGACTTGCGAAAGTCCCAAAAGTGTCCCCAAAGTGTCCCCAAATTGTCCCTAAAGTGTCCCCAAAGTGTCCCCAAAATGTCCCCAAAGTGTCCCCAAAGTGTCTCCAAAGTGTCCCCAAAGTTTCCCCAAAGTGTCCCCAAAAGTTTCCCCAAAGTGTCCTCAAAGTGTCCCCAAAGTGTCCCCAAAGTTTCCCCAATGTGTCCCCGAAATGTCCCCAAAAGAGTCCCCAAAGTGTCTCCAAAGTGTCCCTAAAATTCCCCAAAGTGTCCCCAAAGTGTCCCTAAAGTTTCCCCAAAGTGTCCCCAAAGTGTCCCCAAAGGTGTCCCCAAAAGTGTCCCCAAAGTGTCTCCAAAGTGTCCCCAAAGTGTCCCCAACGTGTCTCCAAAGTGTTCCCAAAGTGTCCCCAAAGTGTCCCCAAAGTGTCCCTAAAGTGTCTCCAAAGTGTCCCCAAGGTGTCCCTAAAGTTTCCCCAAAGTGTCCCCAAAGTGTCTCCAAAGTGTCCCCAAAGTGTCCCTAAAGTTTCCCCAAAGTGTCCCCAAAATGTCCCCAAAGAGTCCCCAAAGTGTCTCCAAAGTGTCCCTAAAGTTTCCCCAAAGTGTCCCCAAAATGTCCCCAAAGTGTCCCCAAATTGTCCCCAAAGTGTCCTCAAAGTGTTCCCAAAGTGTCCCCAAAGTGTCCCTAAAGTGTCTCTAAAATGTCCCCAAAGTGTCCCCAAAGTGTCTCTAAAGTGTCTACAAAGTGTCCCCAAAGTGTCCCCAAAGTTTCCCCAATGTGTCCCCGAAATGTCCCCAAAAGAGTCCCCAAAGTGTCTCCAAAGTGTCCCTAAAATTCCCCAAAGTGTCCCCAAAGTGTCCCTAAAGTTTCCCCAAAGTGTCCCCAAAGTGTCCCCAAAGTTGTCCCCAAAAGTGTCCCCAAAGTGTCTCCAAAGTGTTCCCAAAGTGTCCCCAAAGTGTCTCCAAAGTGTCCCAAAAGAGTCTCCGAAGTGTCCCTTAACTTTCCCCAAAGTGTCCCCAAAGTGTCCCCAAAGTGTCTCCAAAGTGTTCCCAAAGTGTCCCCAAAGTGTCCCCAAAGTGTCCCTAAAGTGTCTCCAAAGTGTCCCCAAGGTGTCCCTAAAGTTTCCCCAAAGTGTCCCCAAAGTGTCTCCAAAGTGTCCCCAAAGTGTCCCTAAAGTTTCCCCAAAGTGTCCCCAAAATGTCCCCAAAGAGTCCCCAAAGTGTCTCCAAAGTGTCCCTAAAGTTTCCCCAAAGTGTCCCCAAAATGTCCCC
>CATIVO010000012.1:0-16920 GCA_949629155.1 Myopa testacea
TTGGTTGCCATTTCTCACTTTAGTGGTTTGTTTGCTTGTTTGTTTTTCATTTATGTCTTTGCTGTTGTTGTTTTTCTTCTTGTTGTTTTTATTGTTGTTCTCGTTATTGCTGTTATAGTTGAAGTGTTGTATTTTATTCAGCAGAGCAGCAAAACGTTAAATAAATAGCAGTAGCCGATGATGCTCCACAAGCAATAAAATATCAAGCCAGGAGAAGAATAAAAAGAAGTGTAAAGGGGGAAGAAGCAACCTTTATTACCATCCTGTGGGCGAGGCCGCATTAAAGTGCAAATGGTTGAAACGTGTTGTTGACTTTTACGACGATGACAACGACAACAACAGCAACAATAAAGAGAGAAACGTACTCGTGTATCTAGTAGCTATAAAATGTCAGGAGAACCAACAATAAATGGGCACAGGGTAATAAAGGGTACCGTCAATTTGTTGCAAAACTCCGTTTGAGGAAAGCTAAAAGGAGTAGCTTCAAATTTTCTTAAGGAACTTCTTTTCAATTTTCTTAAAGAACTTGTATTTAATTTTCTTAAACAAATCAATTCTTCAATTCAATTCCATTCTTTTTTTTTCGTCCTTCACCACGAATTATCTTCAGATATCTTGTAAAGAGTCGAAAGAAGTCATTCAAATTTGTATCGAAGACTCACTTTAGTCACTTCTTTAGTTTTTGTGCAAATTAAAAATCCACAAAAGACCCCTTAAAACCCTGAACTTGTTGGCCAACCCTGTCGGCCGATTGACCGTCATCGTACTTTGACACTTCTTTTTTGCTTACACATTTTGACAGCTCATTTATTTCCTGCTTGTTGGGCTATAAAATTGTCTTCCATGTTGTTTTTTTCTTCCCTTTTTCACTGGATTATTTTATTATATTTTCCTGAGATGAAAAACTTGAGTAAAAGCTCAAAGATTATACTGAAATGAAGAATGATTTCCGAAGAGAAAATAGCTTCAGTACTAGTATATAGTATACAGTGATAGCTTTATAGTGTTTTAATGCTGTTGCAGAGTGTAAAAATGTTATGACATTTTTTGTGACATTTTTTGTCATGGTTTTTTTGTCATGTTTTGCTTTTGTTTTTTTATACTTGTTTATCAATTATGTTTGAGTAAAATCTGATGAAACGACTGAGTCACCAACTCACCACCACCCAACAGACGTGAAATCTTTCGGAACAAAAGTCGATGATAGCAAAGCCAGAAGAGTAGAGAGAGAGGAGCCGGGTGAAGGGAGGTGTGGGTGGTAAACCATAAATTATTGTCGTGTAGAAGTGAGAGAATGCTTTAATGCAAATAAATTCTTGTCACTGTTGAATTTTTCAGATGATTTCCAGCAGCGAATTGAATGAGTTGAACTTTCTATTGAAGTTTTGAATAAAGTTTTGAATGAAGCTATATTTTGAAAAAAAAGAGATGGAGGAAAATTCAGGGCTCCCAAGGAAGTACATACATATACAGCAATAATTTAATAGGTTTTTGAAACTAGTTTAGAATACTTTATCACAAACTACAGGGTGAAGACAGTTCCGTCAAAATTGTCAACGAAAATTGCTCAATTTCTATAATAATTTATAGTCAAAATGCTGCCACGCCCCTCTTCTATTACAACTAAAATTACAGATCACTGGCATCATCAACAATTTTGCCATTCTTTGTCATTTCAAAG
Source organism: Myopa testacea (assembly GCA_949629155.1). Taxonomy (NCBI): domain Eukaryota; kingdom Metazoa; phylum Arthropoda; class Insecta; order Diptera; family Conopidae; genus Myopa; species Myopa testacea. The sequence continues at coordinate 1,682 of CATIVO010000012.1, forward strand.
TACAAAACAAGCAAAGCAAATGTCAAGGAGAAGACGAAGAAGAACAACCAAGCACCAACTCTTACAAAATGACACAAAATGGCTACATTTTTAGCGTTATAAAAAATTTTACACAAAAATTCAACTGTCAAAGAGAAGTGTCAACAAAATATACACACAGCCGAGCACAAGCTCAAGCAAATGCTGTCAAAATTGTCTTCATAGCTGACAAAAAAAAAGCGAATGTTGGGAGATGTGTAAAAAAATGCAACAATTTGGCAAAATATCACAAGAATGAGCAGACATACAACAGAAAAAACAAAGAAAAAGAAAAGGAAATCCATAAAAAACACTCTTTCAAACTGTTTATATTCCATATACACACAAAAAGCATGCTTTTAATACTGAAAAAGATAAACATATAAATAAACAATAACAATAAGAGAAGAAGAAGAAAAATAAAGATAAAGAAAAAGTTTATAAGTGCGAAAAAGTCAACAAAGTACAACGACGAGAGCACGAAATATTGTTGACAAAGTAAATAAAATATGTATTAAATTCAAATTTGAAGAGACAGACGACGAACGACGACAGATCCTCCTTTTATTTTCGAAGCATCTATCTTTAGTGCTTTTTAGGTTCCTTCTTCATTTTCATGGAGGTGTTGTTGTTGTTATTTTTATTTTGTTCTCGTTGCTATTGTTGTGGTTTTCATGGTGGTTTTTAGGATTAGAGAGGGAGCAAACATTTTGTCACTATCAAAATCGATTATCACCCTCGGATAATACTATTATCCACCAACCCCCCCCCCCTCCACCCTCTACCATGCACGTCGCCCTATTGTATTCATTCAGTCGATTTCATAGACTTATTTTTTCCTTGTAGACAGACGTATATAGAAATTTTACTCTTATATCGATGTTACGTAACGATGTTTTCTCCTCGTTTGCAGTCTTGACGATATTAAAGAACTGTCATAGGAAAAGCAATAAATTTAATAGCAAACGTAGACCACAAACTTAAAAGCAAAGGTAGACCACAGACTCTGGCAAATGCCGAACAGAGAACGTCATTAAAGTACATCATGTGTAGTATTTAACTCTTTAAGTAGAGTATAAATATAGAAAATTTTAGCAATACACAAGTACAAGTATGTAGTAAGTACGAGACACGTCAAGAATTGTATGAATTCTTTTAAAATATTAATCGAGTAACAAGGATATCAACATTAATTCTTTGATCTACTAAAAATTTTTAAATCTTTCGTTCATTTCGTCAAATCTTATCTTAGATTTGTAAATTATACTGTATATCGCATTATTCCATAAATAATCCATAGATACTACATATATAGATGCTCTATTGTTAATCTCTTGATTCTCTCCTGAGCCTTTTCACACATACACTATTGTTAATCTCTTAGCTCTCTTGTGATTCTATATACTACTCCATAGACGCGTTATTGTTAATTTCTCGATCCTGTCTTGATCATTATTGATTTTCGCTTTATTACTCCATACTTGGTTACTTCATAGATACTGTTAATCTCTTGATTTTCAATATTTATCTCAATATTTTCAATATTGACTCTGTTGAACTCTGTAAATAATCTCTCTTATCTTCTTAATAATCTTTTTATACACTCTGAATACTGTCTGGATATCGAGATATGTATATCTCTGTCTCTAAATAATCCATTGATACTCCCTTGACACCCACTTGACACGTGTCGATTCACTATTGATACTCTCTGAATAGATTTCGATATCATATTCTTCAGATATTCTAAATATTGTTCTAAATTGTATAATAAAGCACAAAGATTTACAGATTTCCTATACTTATCTTCAGAATTACATATACTCGTACTATTCTTGTACAGATATTCCTAGAGTTATTCTTCCCGAATGAATTCAAATATTTTAACGACCGGAAACGATAATAGAAGAGGTACACATAACATGAAATTAGACACAATCGTTACTTGTGTTTGTGTTGTACTGAATGCAAATCGCATCGATGCATTCAAAAACCAGCATCAATAAATTGCACAGTAAATCAATGCAATGCATTCATTCATGTGTAACATACTTATTCATGGTACAGCAAAATGTACACTCCAGATTTATAGAGAGGTATAAATATGCAAACACGAAGAGAGAAAGAGAGGGATGGAGGGATGGAGAGCTATTGTACACAAGTACGAGTATAGAGTGTTTCCAATGGCGTAGTAAATCTACAATAAATGAATAAATTTTTGAAATGAAAATGTATGCATATTAAAATGTTAAAGCAGAAAAGATATGCGCGGCTTTGCTATGCAGTTAGTAATTATTTTACATTAGCACAGTTTTGTTTGACAGTAAAACATTATATGAACGAGTGCATCAAATATGCATGAGTATAGAAATCCCTTATGCTATGAAATATGCTATGAAAATTCAATAGCTTTTTTGTTGTAATTTAAATAGAAATCACAACTTCAAAGGTCAGGTCACTGTACTAAAAACCCACATATTTAAATATGATATTTACCCCTAACATGGAATTCTTCAATCTTTTAAAAATTTCTCAGTCATGGAAAATCTTTGAATATTTCTCTCGTAATATGAAGTCATTAATTCTTAGATTATTATAAGAATATGTATAAAGTACCGATATAAAGCTATGATCATTAAAGCAAAGAAGTCATTAAATAATATTTTTTTAATGAGTGTCGATCATTAAAACCGCAAATACTGTTTCTTTTTTTCTTATTCTTCTTGTTTTTCTTATATATGTATATTCTTGATGGAAACTCATCATCATAATAAAGACAGAGATAAAAGTACAAACATATATAAAAATGAATTTTGTGAATTGTAAAAACCTGAATCGCAATCATCGGAGATTTTCATCCACTCCCCTCAAAGAGTTTTTCTTTTACATATATACAAATTATTGCATATGTAAATATATTGTACATACATCTGTATGTACTTATATGTATGTATGTAGAAATGTTTGTCTGTATTTTAATATTAATAATTATTACACACTTACTACACTCAAAGCACGTAGAAACTGAGTTAAATGTTTAATGAAGTGTGAAAAAAGAGTAACAAAAGAGTTGCTTAAGAGTAAAAAACAATTAAATTGAGTGAAATTATTAATTTTAGTTTTTTAAATAATAATAATTTTGCAATAACATCAAAACATTTAACAATAATAAATTAAATTTCAATTTCATTTAATTGCAAATGAGATTGAAAAATATTAAAAATGATAATGAAAATTAATGCAATGAATTAATTAATATAGAAGAAATTACGGAAAAACCTGTATTTCTGTGAGTAATGAAACACACAATTAAAAAAATAATTTTGTGTGGGTTTTTTTAATGAAGAAACAAGAGACATAAAATTACAACTCAATTCAATTCAATCGAATTCAATTGAAGCAAAATAAAGTGCTTACACCCGATGATAATCTTGATAATGATCATTAATAATGATGATGATCAACATCATGACAGTCGTATACAACGCAAGTTTCCAACGCAAGTTTAAAGATTTAACTGGAAAATGGTTATAAAATGAAAAAGTATGAAAAGAAATGGTTTTAAAAGTTGAAAAAATACCCTTAAGTATTGTTTCGAAATCATCGAAAAAAATCATAAATAATAAATTTTTTATATAACAATATAAAAATACGTATGTATATTTAAAATAAATAAATATACATTATTATTATTAAATTAAATTAAAGACTTGAAGAAATGTTTTCTTTGAGGGCTCTTGGGTAAAATTCTGAAAAGTGGTATAATAAAAGGTCATAAGGGTCAAGTAGGGTATTTAATCTTCAGAGCCAATAATTACAATAGCTGTATTCAATTCATTATTTATTATTGTATTATACATTGAGTGAACGTGGAATGAATCATGAATAAGGTTCTTCTAATAAATATTGAAACTCCAGCATTGAATCAACATCGTGTACCCTTTAATAGCCATGATATCCATGGAACACATAATTAATTTGTTGATGGCAGGGAATATAGTATGTACGAGAACATATGCTATATTAAAAATTGTTTATAGAAACATCACCCCAATCAGATGTGATGACGATTTGAAATAACTTTTAGCTGGAAAAAGAAAATTTATAAAAAATAGAATGAATGAAATGCTTTACAAATTTCGATGATAAACCGAGTGTCTATATATGTGTATATACATACATTTATATATAATTATGTACATATGTACTAGGGTAAAGTGGGTACAAATATCACCAAGCAGCATGTGTGCGGGTTTGCATGTGATTTGATGGTGGTGCCGAGTTGCTTCGAGGGTCGATCGTACAGCGTAACACATCTGTGACTGGGGTAAAAACGAATTTATTATCAAAACTAATGGAATGAGTGCTATCCGAATGAAATAATGGAAAAGGGAGAGAGTGGAAAGGGATCAGAATGAGACACGATTAAGTTTATTGTTCGTTAATTTTATGCAGGTGCATTTAATGACGATGGTGAGGATGTTGAGGATGCTGACGATAATGATACTGATTTTATGGAGGTGAATTCTATGAAGGGATCGAGTTTTAGAACTCAAATATTAAAAGCGTAAAATCAAAGAAAAGTAGAGTAAAAGTCTAACCATATTATAGCAGAGTTCGAATGGAAGTATAGAGGAATTTTAACAGAGGGAAAAATAACAGAAATTTTATGATAATAGTAAGTTTAATCAAAACAGATTCCAAAATCAAATCATCTGCATCAAAAATGATAATAAATGATAAATCACATCATCAGAAATGAAAAATCATCAGAAATGATAATAAAAAAGAAGAAAATGATAATTAAAAAGAAATAAAACAAACTAATTAAATTACGCACGAATATTTAGAAAAAAGTAAGTGTGAGACAGAGACAAAGACGGAAAGAGAGAGAGAGAGAGAGAGAGAGAGAGAGGGATGGAGAGAGAGATAGACGGATAGAGATACTGACAGTGAGAAATATGTACATATTATCCACAAATCACTTTATTTAATCTGACAGATACGAGGTGAACCTTCAGATTTCATTACATTGTATAAAATCGAGTTCATAAAATATAAACTTTATGAGACTGAACTTAAACTGGTTCAATGATGTACAAGAAAACCTCGCAGCCCGTCTCTCTCACCCTCACCCTCCCTCCCATCCTCTCCAACGCTCTCTTTCTTTCTCTCTCTCTCTCTCTCTCTCTGTTTCTTTTTGCGGGCTCTTATTTTTTTTTTGGTCTCGTCTGAACCATAAATTAAGAACTATATTCCTCCGCGCTTATTAAACTCACTTAAGTGGCAAATATGTGAGCTACACTGAAATATTTAAAAGAAAAATAATAATAATAATAAAAATACAACGATAAATAAAGAACTGTAAAGAAACAGACACAATAAAACAAACACGATAATAAGGAAGTACAACAAAAACAGAAATAAAAAAAAAAATTTCAAGCTAAAAATACTTTGTTGCCAGCACCATTTAAAGCCAATGGTAATAACCTCATTATAAAAAAAAAATTACAACAAAAACAACACACACACACACAGACTAACAGGTAAAATATTCAAACGAGTATCCCCCAACCATCCTTTCGACACAACAACAACAACAACAATTATAATGAAATTCCGCTCCACAACCACTAAAAATTTTTGCTTCATTATAACAAAATCGGAATTTTTTTAACGTAAATAAATAAATATAAAAATATACTCTTTCGCACAAATAATTTATGTATATACAGATGTATGTAAGTACAATATGTGTGTGTATATGTACATATGTATGGTGTATAGAAGTACAGGATGTATAGAAGTAGATGGATAGAAGTACAGGTAGTATAGAAGTACAGGATGGATAGAAGTTCAGGATACTCACGCCTGTATTTTTAAACACTTATAATATATTAAACAGTTATTAAAACCCTCTGAAACTTTATGAAAGCGTATAATGAAGCCTTTGAGATCTCTTAAAAGAGTTTTATTAATGAGGTCATTGAATGCTTTCTTAGTTCTCTTATAAGGTCAATAAATCAGTCTTGAAGTCAATAGATACCGGATTAAATTAGGGACTTTTATATGATTGGGTTACTTAAAACCCAGAATAAATTTAAATTTTTGCCATTTTAATCGTTCATGAAAGTTACGAAAACTCTTCCAACATCGAACATGAGCGGATATTTTCGCCGACTGTGAATAACAAAACATGCGATACAAAGTGGCTTTCCTCCTCTCCCTCTATTTCAGTTTTTTTTCTGCTCTTTTCTTTCTTTTTCTCGTTTATTTGCTCGCCTCCTTTCAAGATGCTAAACTTGTCAACACTTCAATTAATTTTAAATGCAAGAATTTCAAAGGAATTCATTTTAAATAAATTCAGAGAGTTCAACGAATTGCGAGGTAATGAAAGGATGATGGACAACGGGGAAGAAGTGTGCAGGGTGGTATAAGAGGTGGTTCAAGAGTGCGGAAAGGAGAGGAGAGGAAATGAGGAAGAAATCATAAATTTAATCACCGTCAGTCACTCACATTAAAGACTGAAGTGTTTAGTTTAAATGTTCCATTTAATGATTTATTTCCTTTACCTTCTTACTCCCTCTCTCTCCCTATTTCTCACTCTCTCTGCCAGCCTCTTTTTATATCTCTCTTTCTCTTTCTTTCATTACCTCCTTCTACTCAGTCATTCAACGAGTTACGCATGCATTCATTTTTATGGCATAAAACTTAATTAATTTTTTGTAAAACAACAACAACAACAAACAGCACCAACACCATTAATTATAAAAACAACAAAAAGTTGAACAGTTTTGTAGCAACAACAACAAAGCAACAACAACAACAAACAACGAGAGTCTCTCGCATGATGACTCTCGCTCTGAATTTTGTTCTGAATTCTTGTCACATGCGGTGGGTAGAAACGTGTTAAGTGAGTGCAGCGGCAGAATGAAATATATTATTTATTAAATGCAATATTATTATTATTAGTTTTATTATTATTATTGTTTTTATTATTATTTTAAATATTGTTCCATTATTAATGAAATAACATTTCATTGATTGCTGTGAAAAATATGCTTCAGCCAATCATCAATAAATCATTCATTTTATTCAACTTGCCGACCCATCAAATTGGCGGACAGACAGCCAGAAAGACAAACACACATACAAATAAACAGTCAGGCAAGCACGCAGATAGACATGAATAGCATCGATAGAAGTGTTGAGCCAGCAAGCAGGACAGCGTTGCCACACTGTGAGATCGTGATTATTAGTAGTGTTGTATAATTCTTATTATTATTTTCACCGTTCCAGTTGAATTCGTAGTGCGTATGTTTCGAATAGAATTTCAAATGTTTTAATGCTTTAATGGAAAAATTTTTCAATTCGTTTGTGCAGCAGTTTTTACATAATAATGTTTGCTTTTGGTTTTTAGAAAATTACCAAAATTTTGTATTTTAATTAAATAAATGTTAATAATAATAATACAAAAAACCTGATAGAAACTAATTGAATTACACAATCGATTCATCAGCAGCATCGGCAGTCGTTATGAGATGTGCTAATAAAGCATATACAGAAATTATACAGGAATATTCGCAATATAAGACCTCAGTTTTTATAATTAAATTATAACGATAGAAAAATCGAACAAAAACGAATGCGAAATTTTAATTTTTCATTTTATTTTAAATCTACAATAAATAAACTGAAAAAATTAACTCTAAATTCATTCATTCATTCATTCTTTCAATAATTTGCTATTTAGAATAACAAAATAGTTAATTTAGCTAATTTTAATGAGCTCACTTTAATTATTGGCCAGTATTACAGTTTGTTAGTCATTTAATAGTCAAATTAAAATAATTATATAGTAAATCAAGACAAAATAAACAAACGAAACCAAAATAATCACTGAAACACAATAAATAAAAAAACATGAAATTAAACGTATATAATATCAATTAATTTATAAAAAGAATTATTGCTTTTTTGTATTTTGGCTATTTTTGGAAATTTTAAATTTAATACCACGGAAATAAAAAAAAAACCAAGCAACTGGTGAGTGACCGCCATGCTTGAGTGATCATAATGATGACGCTTATGATGGTGGGTCTCATGATGGTGATAACGTCATTAAATTGCAAAAAGAATGAATGATTATAGGATGCAAAATATTGACACAGATTTTATAAAAATCATCATCGTCAAGCAATGCAAGAAAAAATAATATACTAAAAAACTAGAGTGTGATTATAGAGCTAAATAAAAGTCTGACACAAGAGAAGGCTAACTAAAGACTATAGAAAATATTCAATGGACAGACAAGCAAACAGACAAACAGACAGACAGACAAAGAAGGAAGTAAAACCGAGAGACAGACAAAGAAACAGACAAAGAAAAAGACAGAAACAAACAGAGAGACTCACAGAGAGTGGGACTGTATTACATATGAAAAAGCCTGAAAGATTAGCTTTGAACAAGCCAGCGCTTGACTGACAAACTACCAGACAGACAGACAGATAGACAGATAAAAGTTAGACAAAAGCTTCACGTTGCACAGAAGCGGAAAGACGTCCGTTTTAATGACACTGAAATAATGAGATAAGCGACGAACTGTCAGTCAACAGAGAATGCGTTGCATCTGATGCTTGGTTCATTGGATTTAGAATCGTATCGCATCTGTTTGAGATAATGAAGTATTTTCAACTTGGTTTTGTTTTATTTATTAGTAGTATTTTAATATAATCTCTTGGATTGTCTCTCAGACACGATGTCTGTTTATTTTTGCTTATTCACATTTATTGTATTTATTTCTTTGTTTATTTAATAAGTATTTCTTTTCGATTTCTTTTCATTTCTTCTACAGATTTTAACATATTTATTGACGTTTCTAATTTATTAAAAGTTTATATTATCAGAAATCGAAGACGAATCGAATCGAATCGATGACAATCAATTGACAATGACTTCCTTTTAATATTAATCAAATAATTTAGTAATCAGTTGTTGTTGTTATTGTTGTTGTTGTTATTGACAATGATAACAATACTTTGTAGTAATTATCATCGCTTTAAGTTCATTTAATTCATTATGGATGAATATTATCACGAGAAAACTTTAAATCTGTATTGAAATTTCAAATAAAAAATAATCAAATTATTTATTTCATTGAATTAATTTAAAATTTAACTACATTTTCATGGCTTTTGATATGTTAATACAATTAAAGTAAAAAAGTTTCTAGATTAATGAAGAAATTGCAGAACTTAGGGAAATATTAAAATATTATCGACATTTTCAATACTTTCAGACTTTATTTATCATTTATAAGAAATTTTAGCAAAAATGTTGTAATTATTTCATTTTTAATCCCTAAATAATTCATTAAAACTTAAATTTACACAAAATACATAAATTTAAAAAATCTTTAAAGTTATTGCATTTAAACTTAAAGTGATGCTTAACTTAGTTTTTGAGTTCTCAGACCCGCATATGCACCAAACTCATTAAATAAAACTGTCCTCTCGTAATCATCGTCGTGTTTGTTGTTGTTGTTGTTCCTGCTGTCATTGTTGTTGTTGTGGCTGTCGTTGTTGTTGTTGTGGTTGTGCCTGTCGTTGCTCCTTTTGTTGTTGTTGTTATCATTGTAGAAACTTCTGTCAACGTCTCGTCAACCTACCACTAGAGTAGGTTGGTAGTTAAAAACAGGAAAAAAATTCAACAACAAAAAAAAAGAGGGACCGCATTGAAAGCGTATCCATCGCACCGCACTTAAACATAGACACATCTTTTTACACACGCAAAATATACATAGAAATGTACATATGTTTGTATAGAGATATCTTTTTAGTTACAGACAGCTTAGTTACATACACAGAGATATCCACACATACACACAATCACACTATCTCATGCGTTGCACTGTCTCTTGCTACTTTTTTTTAGAATATTGTACTATATTAAAAACTTTCTGTTGCCGGTAGGTACACAAAAAAAAATAACCCAAAACCGAGACACAAATAAATACGTTTAAAAAATAAACCAAAGCTTTGCACTAAAATAAGTCTCTAAACAGAGAACACACGAGCTGGGTTTTTGCCACCACTAAAAGCGTTTTTATGGTTAACAAATACAACAACAACACACAACATTTTTTGTGTTTACATGGACTCGTAAATAACAACAGATACATATACATATGCAAATCTATTGTTTTGTTCTGTTCTTCTCATTTTTGTTCTCATTTTGTTCTGTTCTTCTTCTCATACTTCGTCTTCTCCTTCTTCGTTTTCTTGTTGCTGTTGTTGTTAATCCACATATTTTACACATTTTACCACAAATTAATGACACGTAATCCCAGGGAATCACTTAGCAGGTTGTGAGTGATACTCCCCTTACCCCCAACCAGGCTGCCACTCGAGCTTTCTTTTGTCCATGATTCATTATTCTTTTTAAAAGAAGAAGACAGAAAACGACACACAAACAAGTGATCGAAAGATTCACTAAATTGGATTAATTTTTATATGTTATCTTAGTTTAGTTTGTTTTATCGAATTTTCTATACTATACTAAGTTTCTAATACTACTTATACGAAGTTTCTATTTTATACTAAGTTCCTATACTACACGAAGTTTCTATACTATACTAAACTTCTATACTATACAAAATTTCTGTTCTATACTAATATACTATTTCGAAGACCCATTCCTCTAAACGGATCCATTGTATGCTTGTTTTATAAATTACCCTGTACAATGAGACTTTGAAGGGTATATTTTTAATATAAATCAATTTAAACTTCATCGTTTCTTGATATTTGTCAAATTTTTTGTCCTAGAGATTAGAAAGATAGCTTTTGTCTCAGAAAGAAATTATTAAGATGATAGTTACGTCTTTGAATAAAAAAAAGACACTGAATAGAGCAAAACTCCGAAACTGGATTGTCCCCGGATGATGGAGAATCCTTCCAAGATCCATAAAATTCATTCTTTACAAAAAATGCTCGTATTACTTAAATGTTAACTCTTTGTTTCCATCGTATTTTGTTCCCACCGTATTTTGATTCCATCGTACTTCAATTCATAAATCATAATAAGTTTTTCTTAGTTGATTCTTCCTTTGATGATTTAGTAATCGAAGACTTAGTTTTCAAATAAAACCTCGGTATTTATTAGTTTCACACATTTATTAGTTTCAAAACTAATTATTTATTAGTTTCAAAAATAAGCTTTTGATCCTCTTTGAATATAATTTGTTCACGCATTTCACTTTGATATTTTTCTCAAATATTTATTAAATATAATCATTTCGTTATATCATCATCTCTCATTCAATAAAAATATTTAATTGTTAATTAAATGAAGATTTAATTATTTGATTTGTTAGTTAATTCATTCTATTCTATTCTATTCAGAATCTCGTTTTCATCTACATCTATATTGCATCTGTATTGTATATAAAACGATGCTCCAAACATCGTACTTCTCTTCTTCTACCATCTCATATCTTATAATAGTTTTATGATTCATTCATTCACCGAACTATTATTTTCCATACACTTTTTATGACCACATAATCTTCAATTCTTTATAAACTTCCAATAAAAGAAAATAGTTCGTTATCTTAGAAGAAGAACAAAATACTTACTCTAGTATACTTGGGAAGCAAAGTTTAGAGTGTCTACAACTAATAGTAGAACCACACTAGAATTTGTTTCATCTACTCTTTTATCACAGGAAACCACACTTGAAAATAGCTCTCAGAAGTGCCATAAACACTACCTCTTTAAAGAACCATAAGAATTCTTTACCTAATCATCCTGTCGCATCTTCAGTCGTCTCTCTATCTCCCTCTCTCTCTTTCAATCTTTTCTTCTTTTTATTCAATCTCTCTCTCTCACTCCTCAAGTCTTAATAGATACTTGAGCTAGTTTTGAACGCTTATTCTTTTCCTTTCTACTCCTTTCTTGCTTTCGACACAAACAACATCCTTTGTACTCGTATTTGTTGTACATACTTCGTTGTTGTTTCTTACTTTATGTTCTTTAAGGATTCTTTCAATGAAACCGCATATCGAGAGAGTTGTTTTCAACCATCCTCAATATATAGTGATGTTATCCTTACTTTAAAAGTGGTTTCCTGTTTCTCTCTCTTCTCCGCTGGGTTTTGTTTCTTCTCTCTATCATTTATGTAGCTCGGTTCAACTGAATGGATCCAACTTAATATGAGGGCGAGGGTGTGGGAGAGGGAAGAGAGTGGTTCCTATCGAAGTGGTTTGTATTTATTACACGAGTATTGAAAATTAGCCTCAAAGCTAAGGAAAGGTAACTAAAACCTACAAATGACAACAACAACAGCAGTTTATAGAAATGAAAAGTAGAGCACTGACCTAGACAAAGTAACGTGACTGATTTATTCACAGCAGCAACAACAAAAACAACAATAATGACAACAACAACAACAACAACAATATAAACGGGTACTTAAAGCATCTGTAAATAATAATAATAATAATAAGCAGAAGCAACAGCAACATAAACACCCAGAATAACTACAAGAGCAGCAGCAACAACAACAACAACAGCAACAACACCAAGACCAGCAACAACAACAACACCAGATCCAACAACAACAACACCCACCAGCAGGGTGTTATTTTTTCCTTATATTCTTACATTTTAAATTAAATATTTTGCCGAGTCTTTGTAACTACAACATTTTTGTTCAACTACAGAATGCGCTGGCGCTGGCGCTTTGACAGGTAAAAAGCGCACAAACGCAACGACGGATGTGGGTGGTGGCCACAACGTCAGTCAGTCAGTCAAAATCAGCGACCGAACGAACGCGCAAATGAGTGAGGTTTTGCTTTTAGTTTTGCTCATTTCGTGTTCCGCAGAGTGAGCTACTGAGTCGCTGAACAATTTGCAGGCGGCACAAATTTTAAACTCGTATAAATTAGCATATAACAGCAACAACAATGAAGGGGGGAGAATAACAACAACAATGAAGAAGAGAACAACAATAATGAAGAAGAGGACAACAACAACGAGAAGAGAACAACGACAAAGCAGATGAGAATAACAAAAACAACGAACCATCAACAGAAAACAAGATGGATTAAAATAGCACAAAGTCAGGTCGACTTACCCAAGTTTTGAAAGGAAGAAGGATGAAGGAAGAAGGGAAGGAAGGATGAGGAGAAGGGAAGGAAGGGCGGAAAGAAGGGCGGTAAAAATATCCTATGAAAAATAGAAGCGCTTCATAAAGTTTAAAAGTTCCCGCATGCTTCATGCTCCATGCGTTTCACCAGGCATTCCGAATTCAGTCGGTTTGCTAAAGAAAGCATTTTTTGGAGCATGAAGTGTGACATCCACATGATGTTGATTACAAACAATAGTCAGAAAACAGAATGAAAACGGGGGAGGAAGTGAAAATAAACTGAATACGAACAACTACTGAAAGCAAGAGTATTTCAATCGCACTGCAACTGAATGCAACTCAGTGCAACTCGCTCACTGTGCTCGCTCTTGTAACTGAGTGTGTGTTAAGTTGCGTGTCAACACTTCTGGGGGTCGATATAAAGTTTCACTGCCAAGAATTCACATAAAGAAAGGGAGTAAGTGAGGAGTAAAAGGAAGAAAGAAAGCGATGAGTTGATTTAATTTGCAGTTTACAATAAACAAACCTTAAAACATAAACAAACGAGCATAAAATATATGGAAAAACTTGCAAAGAAAATGACAGAAAGCCTGAGATATTCTAAAAACCTACATATGTTTGTATGATTATGTACAATATATACAAATGCTGTTGATGGTGTTTGAGTTTTCTTGCCGGAAACTCAACTCAACAAAAACTTGTTACTTCAGAGTTGAACTCATATTTTATTTGCGTTCAAAGTTTTCCATAATATTACAAAATATTGTTTTTCATTAAGTGTATTCTAGTAAAAAAAGCATTAAATAAATATTTTTAAGTTCACTTTTAATTAAGATTTAAGTTATAAGTTCTCTAGAAAACTTATTTAATGACAATAAGTCATCAACTCATTTCAATCCTTTCATTTGGCTCATTTGGAATAATTTTGGCTGACTTTGAATCATTTCGACTCATTTTGAATCATTTTGGATTGATTTTTGGCTCACTTTGGCTTCATTTTTGATATATATAAATAAATATTTTTAAGTTCACTTTTAATTAAGATTTAAGTTATAAGTTCTCTAGAAAACTTATTTAATGACAATAAGTCATCAACTCATTTCAATCCTTTCATTTGGCTCATTTGGAATAATTTTGGCTGACTTTGAATCATTTCGACTCATTTTGAATCATTTTGGCTTGATTTTGTCTCATTTTGGCTTCATTTTTGAATCAGTTTTGCTCACTTCGAATGAATAATTTTATTGACTTGGAATCATTTAATTTTCCATTTTGAAAAAAGCTTTGAATAATTTAAAATCATTTTTAAAACTTTTTGTTGTTTTTTTTTTTTCAATTTTAATTCATGAACTCTCACCTAATGAATCACTTGCGTTTTTTTAAAAGCTCACAAAAGTCGCATAAAATTAATAGAAGCTGATGCTTGCAATTAGTGTCAAGTACTTAAAATAGTCATGCAAATAAAAAGGAAAGAAAATGAGAGAGAGGGAGAGAGAGTGAGTGAGACAGAGTGAGAGATTAAAGCAGGAAAGTATGATTGATAATCAGCCAAGTCGTTGCTGTTGCTGTTGAATTGAGGACAACGAATCTAGACGCTCATTTTAAGTGGCACTCGGAACTTGTTGCCTGCCAGCGTCGCTTCGCATGCGTTTGCTGGCCAACAAGTGGGCGTTGACAGACAAATTATAATCTCCTCCTTGCATTTTGAAAAGCAAAAGCTGTTGCTGTTGCTGTTACTTGTTACTTGTTACTTGTTACTTGTTACTTGTTACTGTTGCTGCCGCTGGTGGTTTGTAGCTGGTGCGGCGTTAAAAAAGCCGCATTTTCAAAATTCAAGTCACACTGATTAATTGATTTATTGCGCGACGAGTACGCTGCTGGCCAGCAGATTTTTATTGATGGTGGGTTGAGAGGTGGTTGAGGAAGGGAGAGGGATGTGGGGGGAACCCCCAAGTCACACGGTGGGAAGCAGAACCAAGCCAAAACCTCTACAAAAGAAAAAACAAACAGGAGTGAAAAATGTGTTAAACAAATGTGCGCAAAAATGTTGTGGCAATTGACGATGACGATGACTT
>CATIVO010000013.1:0-11951 GCA_949629155.1 Myopa testacea
CATGCGTCATTCGTCATGCATCAAGCGTCATGCGTCAAGCGTCTTGCGTCATGCGTCATGCGTGAAGCGTCATGCGTCATGCGTCAAGCATCATGCGTCAAGCGTCATGCGTCATGCGTCATGCGTCATGCGTCATGCGTCAAGCGTCAAGCGTCATGCGTCATGCGTCAAGCGTCATGCGTCAAGCGTCATGCGTCATGCGTCATGCGTGAAGCGTCATGCGTCATGCGTCATGCGTCATGCGTCATGCGTCAAGCGTCATGCGTCATGCGTCATGCGTCATGCGTCAAGCGTCAAGCGTCATGCGTCATGCGTCATGCGTGAAGCGTCATGCGTCATGCGTCATTCGTCATGCATCAAGCGTCATGCGTCAAGCGTCTTGCGTCATGCGTCATGCCTGAAGCGTCATGCGTCATGCGTCAAGCATCATGCGTCAAGCGTCATGCGTCATGCGTCATGCGTCATGCGTCAAGCGTCAAGCGTCATGCGTCATGCGTCAAGCGTCATGCGTCAAGCGTCATGCGTCATGCGTCATGCGTGAAGCGTCATGCGTCATGCGTCATGCGTCATGCGTCAAGCGTCATGCGTTATGCGTCATTCGTCATGCATCAAGCGTCATGCGTCAAGCGTCATGCGTGAAGCGTCATGCGTCATGCGTCTTGCGTCATGCGTCTTGCGTCATGCGTCAAGCGTCATGCGTCATGCGTCATGCGTCATGCGTCATGCGTCAAGCGTCATGCGTCATGCGTCATGCGTGAAGCGTCATGCGTCATGCGTCAAGCGTCATGCGTCATGCGTCAAGCGTCATGCGTCATGCGTCATTCGTCATGCATCAAGCGTCATGCGTCAAGCGTCTTGCGTCATGCGTCATGCGTGAAGCGTCATGCGTCATGCGTCAAGCATCATGCGTCAAGCGTCATGCGTCATGCGTCATGCGTCATGCGTCATGCGTCATGCGTCAAGCGTCAAGCGTCATGCGTCATGCGTCAAGCGTCATGCGTCAAGCGTCATGCGTCATGCGTGAAGCGTCATGCGTCATGCGTCATGCGTCATGCGTCAAGCGTCATGCGTCATGCGTCATTCGTCATGCATCAAGCGTCATGCGTCAAGCGTCATGCGTCATGCGTGAAGCGTCATGCGTCAAGCGTCATGCGTCATGCGTCATGCGTCATGCGTCATGCGTCAAGCGTCATGCGTCATGCGTCATTCGTCATGCATCAAGCGTCATGCGTCAAGCGTCTGCGTCATGCGTCATGCGTGAAGCGTCATGCGTCATGCGTCAAGCATCATGCGTCAAGCGTCATGCGTCATGCGTCATGCGTCATGCGTCATGCGTCATGCGTCAAGCGTCAAGCGTCATGCGTCATGCGTCAAGCGTCATGCGTCAAGCGTCATGCGTCATGCGTCAAGCGTCATGCGTCATGCGTCATGCGTCATGCGTCAAGCGTCATGCGTCATGCGTCATGCGTCATGCGTCATGCGTCATGCGTCATGCGTCAAGCGTCAAGCGTCATGCGTCATGCGTCAAGCGTCATGCGTCATGCGTCATGCGTCATGCGTGAAGCGTCATGCGTCATGCGTCATGCGTCATGCGTCTTGCGTCATGCGTCATGCGTCATGCGTCATGCGTCATGCGTCTTGCGTCAAGCGTCAAGCGTCATGCGTCATGCGTCATGCGTCATGCGTCATGCGTCAAGCGTCAAGCGTCAAGCGTCAAGCGTCAAGCGTCATGCGTCATGCGTCATGCGTCATGCGTCATGCGTCTTGCGTCAAGCGTCAAGCGTCAAGCGTCATGCGTCATGCGTCATGCGTCATGCGTCAAGCGTCAAGCGTCAAGCGTCAAGCATCATGCATCATGCGTCATGCGTCATGCGTCTTGCGTCAAGCATCAAGCGTCATGCGTCATGCGTCATGCGGCTTGCGTCATGCGTCATGCGTCAAGCGTCATGCGTCATGCGTCATGCGTCATGCGTCTTGCGTCAAGCGTCAAGCGTCAAGCGTCAAGCGTCATGCGTCATGCGTCTTGCGTCATGCGTCTTGCGTCATGCGTCAAGCGTCATGCGTCATGCGTCATGCGTCATGCGTCTTGCGTCATGCGTCAGGCGTCATGCGTCATGCGTCAAGCGTCATGCGTCATGCGTCATGCGTCATGCGTCATGCGTCAAGCGTCATGCGTCATGCGTCATTCGTCATGCGTCATGCGTCATGCGTCATGCGTCAAGCGTCATGCGTCATGCGTCATGCGTCATGCGTCATGCGTCATGCGTCAAGCGTCAAGCGTCATGCGTCATGCGTCAAGCGTCATGCGTCAAGCGTCATGCGTCATGCGTCATGCGTGAAGCGTCATGCGTCATGCGTCTTGCGTCATGCGTCAAGCGTCATGCGTCATGCGTCATGCGTCATGCGTCAAGCGTCATGCGTCATGCGTCATGCGTCATGCGTCATGCGTCAAGCGTCATGCGTCATGCGTCATGCGTCAAGCGTCATGCGTCAAGCGTCATGCGTCATGCGTGAAGCGTCATGCGTCATGCGTCAAGCGTCATGCGTCATGCGTCATGCGTCATGCGTCAAGCGTCATGCGTCATGCGTCAAGCGTCATGCGTCATGCGTCTTGCGTCATGCGTCTTGCGTCAAGCGTCATGCGTCATGCGTCATGCGTCATGCGTCTTGCGTCATGCGTCATGCGTCAAGCGTCATGCGTCATGCGTCATGCGTCATGCGTCAAGCGTCATGCGTCAGGCGTCATGCGTCATGCGTCAAGCGTCATGCGTCATGCGTCATGCGTCATGCGTCAAGCGTCATGCGTCATGCGTCATTCGTCATGCATCAAGCGTCATGCGTCAAGCGTCATGCGTCATGCGTGAAGCGTCATGCGTCATGCGTCAAGCGTCATGCGTCATGCGTCATGCGTCAAGCGTCATGCGTCATGCGTCATTCGTCATGCATCAAGCGTCATGCGTCAAGCGTCTTGCGTCATGCGTCATGCGTGAAGCGTCATGCGTCAAGCATCATGCGTCAA
Organism: Myopa testacea; assembly: GCA_949629155.1. Lineage (NCBI taxonomy): Eukaryota > Metazoa > Arthropoda > Insecta > Diptera > Conopidae > Myopa > Myopa testacea. The sequence goes on from CATIVO010000013.1 coordinate 3,020, forward strand.
GCGTCAAGCGTCATGCGTCATGCGTCATGCGTCAAGCGTCATGCGTCAAGCGTCAAGCGTCAAGCGTCATGCGTCATGCGTCATGCGTCAAGCGTCAAGCGTCAAGCGTCATGCGTCATGCGTCATGCGTCAAGCGTCAAGCGTCATGCGTCATGCGTCATGCGTCAAGCGTCAAGCGTCAAGCGTCATGCGTCATGCGTCATGCGTCAAGCGTCATGCGTCATGCGTCAAGCGTCATGCGTCAAGCGTCATGCGTCATGCGTCATGCGTCAAGCGTCATGCGTCATGCGTCATTCGTCATGCATCAAGCGTCATGCGTCAAGCGTCTTGCGTCATGCGTCATGCGTGAAGCGTCATGCGTTATGCGTCAAGCATCATGCGTCAAGCGTCAAGCGTCATGCGTCTTGCGTCAAGCGTCATGCGTCATGCGTCATGCGTCATGCGTCATGCGTCTTGCGTCATGCGTCATGCGTCATGCGTCAAGCGTCATGCGTCATGCGTCATGCGTCATGCGTCAAGCGTCAAGCGTCAAGCGTCATGCGTGAAGCGTCATGCGTCATGCGTCAAGCATCATGCGTCATGCGTCATGCGTCTTGCGTTACTTTGGGGAAGCTTTGGAGACACTTTGGGGACATTTTGGGGACACTTTTGGGGTCACTTTGGGGACACTTTGGGGACACTTTGGGGACCCTTTGGGACACTTTACGGACACTTTGGAGACACTTTGGGGAAACTTTGGGGACACTTTGGGGACACTTTGGAGACACTCTGGAGTCACTTTGGGGACATTTTGGGGGAACTTTGGAGACACTTTGGGGACATTTTGGGGACACTTTGGAGAAACTTTGGGAAAACTTTGGAAACACTTGGGGACACTTTGTGGACACTTTGGGGACACTTTGGGGACAATTTGGAGACCCTTTGGGAACACTTTTGTGACACTTTGGGGATACTTTGGGGACACTTTGGGGACACTTTAGGGACACTTTAGGGACACTTTGGGCACACTTTGGGGAAACTTTGGGGACACTTTGGGGACACCTTGGGGACACTTTGGAGACTCTTTTGGCGACACTTTGGGGCACTTTGGGGACACTTTGGAGACTCTTTTGGCGACACCTTGGGGCACTTTGGAGACACTTTGGGGACATTTTGGGGACACTTTGGAGACACTTTGGGGACACTTTGGGGACACTTTGGGGATACTTTGGGACACTTTGGGGACACTATGGGACACTTTGGGGACACTTTGGACACTCTTTAGCGACACTGTGGGGGCACTTTGGGGACACTTTGGGGACACTATGGGACACTTTGGGGACACTTTGGGGACACTTTGGACACTCTTTAGCGACACTGTGGGGGCACTTTGGGGACACTTTGGGGACATTTTGGGAACACTTTGGGGACACTTTGGAGAAACTTTGGGGACACTTTTGAGGACACTCTGGAGACACTTTGGGGGAACTTTGGAGACACTTTGGGGACACTTTGGGGACACTTTGGAGAAACTTTGGGAAAACTTTGGAAACACTTGGGGACACTTTGGGGACACTTTGGGGACACTTTGGAAACAGTTTGGGGTTACTTTGGGGAAGCTTTGGAGACACTTTGGGACACTTTAGGGACACTTTGGGGACACTTTGGGGAAACTTTTGGGACACTTTGGGGACACTTTTGGGGACACTCTGGAGACACTTTGGGGACACTTTGGGGAAACTTTGGAGACACTTTGGGGACATTTTGAGGACATTTTTGGGGACACTTTGGGGGCACTTTGGGGACACTTTGGAGACACTTTGGGGACATTTTGGGGACACTTTGGAGACACTTTGGGGACACTTTGGAGACACTTTAGGGACATTTTGGGGACACTTTGGAGACACTTTGGAGACACTTTGGGGACACTTTGGAGACACTCTGGAGTCACTTTGGGGACATTTTGGGGGAACTTTGGAGACACTTTGGGGACATTTTGGGGACACTTTGGAGAAACTTTGGGAAAACTTTGGAAACACTTGGGGACACTTTGGGGACACTTTGGGGACAATTTGGAGACCCTTTGGGGACACTTTTGTGACACTTTGGGGATACTTTGGGGACACTTTGGGGACACTTTAGGGACACTTTAGGGACACTTTGGGGACACTTTGGGGAAACTTTGGGGACACTTTGGGGACACCTTGGGGACACTTTGGAGACTCTTTTGGCGACACTTTGGGGCACTTTCGGGACACTTTGGAAACTCTTTTGGCGACACCTTGGGGCACTTTGGAGACACTTTGGGAACATTTTGGGGACACTTTGGAGACACTTTGGGGACACTTTTGGGGACACTTTGGGGACACTTTGGAGACACTCTGGAGACACTTTGGGGACATTTTGGGGACACTTTGGAGACACTTTGGGGACAATTTGGAGACCCTTTGGGGACACTTTTGTGACACTTTGGGGATACTTTGGGGACACTTTGGGGACACTTTAGGGACACTTTAGGGACACTTTGGGGACACTTTGGGGAAACTTTGGGGACACTTTGGGGATACTTTGGGACACTTTGGGGACACTTTGGGGACACTATGGGACACTTTGGGGACACTTTGGGGACACTTTGGACACTCTTTAGCGACACTGTGGGGGCACTTTGGGGACACTTTGGGGACACTATGGGACACTTTGGGGACACTTTGGGGACACTTTGGACACTCTTTAGCGACACTGTGGGGGCACTTTGGGGCACTTTGGGGACATTTTGGAAACACTTTGGGGACACTTTAGAGACACTTTGGGGACACTTTTGAGAACACTCTGGAGACACTTTAGGGACACTTTGGGGGAACTTTGGAGACACTTTGGGGACACTTTGGGGAAACTTTGGAGAAACTTTGGGAAAACTTTGGAAACACTTGGGGACACTTTGGGGACACTTTGGGGACACTTTGGAAACAGTTTGGGGTTACTTTGGGGAAGCTTTGGAGAAACTTTGGGGACACTTTGGGACACTTTAGGGACACGTTGGGGACACTTTGGGGAAACTTTGGGGACACTTTGGGGACACTTTTGGGGACACTCTGGAGAAACTTTGGGGACACTTTGGGGAAACTTTGGAGACACTTTGGGGACATTTTGAGGACATTTTTGGGGACACTTTGGGGGCACTTTGCGGACACTTTGGATACACTTTGGGGACATTTTGGGGACACTTTGGAGACACTTTGGGGACACTTTGGACACTCTTTAGCGACACTGTGGGGGCACTTTGGGGACACTTTGGGGACACTTTGGACACTCTTTGGCGACACTTTGGAGAAACTTTGGGAAAACTTTGGAAACACTTGGGGACACTTTGGGGAAACTTTGGGGACACTTTTGGGGACACTTCGGGGACATTTTGGGGACACTTTGGACACATTTTGGGGACACTTTGGGGACACTTTGGGGATACTTTGGGACACTTTGGGGACACTTTGGGGACACTATGGGACACTTTGGGGACACTTTGGACACTCTTTAGCGACACTGTGGGGCACTTTGGGGACACTTTGGGGACACTATGGGACACTTTGGGGACACTTTGGGGACACTTTGGACACTCTTTAGCGACACTGTGGGGGCACTTTGGGGACACTTTGGGGACATTTTGGGAACACTTTGGGGACACTTTGGAGAAACTTTGGGGACACTTTTGAGAACACTCTGGAGACACTTTAGGGACACTTTGGGGGAACTTTGGAGACACTTTGGGGACACTTTGGGGAAACTTTGGAGAAACTTTGGGAAAACTTTGGAAACACTTGGGGACACTTTGGGGACACTTTGGGGACACTTTGGAAACAGTTTGGGGTTACTTTGGGGAAGCTTTGGAGACACTTTGGGGACACTTTGGGACACTTTAGGGACACTTTGGGGACACTTTGGGGAAACTTTGGGGACACTTTGGGGACACTTTTGGGGACACTCTGGAGACACTTTGGGGACACTTTGGAGACACTTTAGGGACACTTTGGAGACACTTTGGGGACACTTTTGGGGACACTTTGGGGACACTTTGGGCACACTTTGGGGACACTTTGGAGACACTTTGGGGACAGTTTGGGGACACTTTGGGGAAACTTTGGGGACACTTTGGGGACATTTTGGGGACACTTTGGAGACACTTTGGGGACACTTTGGAGACACTTTAGGGACACTTTGGAGACACTTTGGGGACACTTTTGGGGACACTTTGGGGACACTTTGGGCACACTTTGGGGACACTTTGGAGACACTTTGGGGACACTTTGGTTACACTTTGGGGACACTTTGGGGAAACTTTGGAGAAACTTTGGGGACATTTTGGGGACACTTTGGAGACTCTTTGGGGACACTTTGGAGACACCTTGGAGACACTTTGGGGACACTTTGGGGACACTTTTCGGGACACTTTGGGGACACTTTGGGGACCCCTTGGGGATACTTTGGGATACTTTGGGGACACTTTGGACACTCTTTGGCGACACTTTGGAGAAACTTTGGGAAAACTTTGGAAACACTTGGGGACACTTTGGGGACACTTTGCGGACACTGTGGAGACACTTTGGGGAAATTTTGGGGACACTTTGGAGACACTTTGGGGACACTTTGAGGACTCTTTGAGCACATTTTGGAGACACTTTGGAGACACTTTGCGGACACTGTGGAGACACTTTGGGGACATTTTGGGGACACTTTGGAGTCACTTTGGGGATACTTTGAGTAAACTTTGGAGACACTTTGGGGACATTTTGGGGACAATTTGGAGGAGACTCTTTGGGGACACTTTGGGGACACTTTTAGGGACACTTTGGGACACTTTGGGACACTTTGGGACACTTTGGGGACACTCTGGGGACACTTTGGGGACACTTTGAGTAAACTTTGGAGACACTTTGGGGACAATTTGGAGGAGACTCTTTGGGGACACTTTTAGGGACACTTTGGGGACACTTTGGAGACAGTTTGGGGTTACTTTGGGGAAGCTTTGGAGACACTTTGGGGACATTTTGGGGACACTTTTGGGGTCACTTTGGGGACACTTTGGGGACACTTTGGGGACCCTTTGGGACACTTTAGGGACACTTTGGAGACACTTTGGGGAAACTTTGGGGACACTTTGGGGACACTTTGGAGACACTCTGGAGTCACTTTGGGGACATTTTGGGGGAACTTTGGAGACACTTTGGGGACATTTTGGGGACACTTTGGAGAAACTTTGGGAAAACTTTGGAAACACTTGGGGACACTTTGGGGACACTTTGGGGACAATTTGGAGACCCTTTGGGGACACTTTTGTGACACTTTGGGGATACTTTGGGGACACTTTGGGGACACTTTAGGGACACTTTAGGGACACTTTGGGCACACTTTGGGGAAACTTTGGGGACACTTTGGGGACACCTTGGGGACACTTTGGAGACTCTTTTGGCGACACTTTGGGGCACTTTGGGGACACTTTGGAGACTCTTTTGGCGACACCTTGGGGCACTTTGGAGACACTTTGGGGACATTTTGGGGACACTTTGGAGACACTTTGGGGACACTTTGGGGACACTTTGGGGATACTTTGGGACACTTTGGGGACACTATGGGACACTTTGGGGACACTTTGGGGACACTATGGGACACTTTGGGGACACTTTGGGGACACTTTGGACACTCTTTAGCGACACTGTGGGGGCACTTTGGGGACACTTTGGGGACATTTTGGGAACACTTTGGGGACACTTTGGAGAAACTTTGGGGACACTTTTGAGGACACTCTGGAGACACTTTGGGGACACTTTGGGGGAAGTTTGGAGACACTTTGGGGACACTTTGGGGACACTTTGGAGAAACTTTGGGAAAACTTTGGAAACACTTGGGGACACTTTGGGGACACTTTGGGGACACTTTGGAAACAGTTTGGGGTTACTTTGGGGAAGCTTTGGAGACACTTTGGGACACTTTAGGGACACTTTGGGGACACTTTGGGGAAACTTTTGGGACACTTTGGGGACACTTTTGGGGACACTCTGGAGACACTTTGGGGACACTTTGGGGAAACTTTGGAGACACTTTGGGGACATTTTGAGGACATTTTTGGGGACACTTTGGGGGCACTTTGGGGACACTTTGGAGACACTTTGGGGACATTTTGGGGACACTTTGCAGACACTTTGGGGACACTTTGGAGACACTTTAGGGACATTTTGGGGACACTTTGGAGACACTTTGGAGACACTTTGAGGACACTTTGGAGACACTCTGGAGTCACTTTGGGGACATTTTGGGGGAACTTTGGAGACACTTTGGGGACATTTTGGGGACACTTTGGAGAAACTTTGGGAAAACTTTGGAAACACTTGGGGACACTTTGGGGACACTTTGGGGACAATTTGGAGACCCTTTGGGGACACTTTTGTGACACTTTGGGGATACTTTGGGGACACTTTGGGGACACTTTAGGGACACTTTAGGGACACTTTGGGGACACTTTGGGGAAACTTTGGGGACACTTTGGGGACACCTTGGGGACACTTTGGAGACTCTTTTGGCGACACTTTGGGGCACTTTCGGGACACTTTGGAGACTCTTTTGGCGACACCTTGGGGCACTTTGGAGACACTTTGGGGACATTTTGGGGACACTTTGGAGACACTTTGGGGACACTTTTGGGGACACTTTGGGGACACTTTGGAGACTCTCTGGAGACACTTTGGGGACATTTTGGGGACACTTTGGAGACACTTTGGGGACAATTTGGAGACCCTTTGGGGACACTTTTGTGACACTTTGGGGATACTTTGGGGACACTTTGGGGACACTTTAGGGACACTTTAGGGACACTTTGGGGACACTTTGGGGAAACTTTGGGGACACTTTGGGGACACTTTGGGGATACTTTGGGACACTTTGGGGACACTTTGGGGACACTATGGGACACTTTGGGGACACTTTGGGGACACTTTGGACACTCTTTAGCGACACCGTGGGGGACACTTTGGGGACACTTTGGGGACACTATGGGACACTTTGGGGACACTTTGGGGACACTTTGGACACTCTTTAGCGACACTGTGGGGGCACTTTGGGGCACTTTGGGGACATTTTGGAAACACTTTGGGGACACTTTAGAGACACTTTGGGGACACTTTTGAGAACACTCTGGAGACACTTTAGGGACACTTTGGGGGAACTTTGGAGACACTTTGGGGACACTTTGGGGAAACTTTGGAGAAACTTTGGGAAAACTTTGGAAACACTTGGGGACACTTTGGGGACACTTTGGGGACACTTTGGGGACACTTTGGAAACAGTTTGGGGTTACTTTGGGGAAGCTTTGGAGAAACTTTGGGGACACTTTGGGACACTTTAGGGACACGTTGGGGACACTTTGGGGAAACTTTGGGGACACTTTGGGGACACTTTTGGGGACACTCTGGAGAAACTTTGGGGACACTTTGGGGAAACTTTGGAGACACTTTGGGGACATTTTGAGGACATTTTTGGGGACACTTTGGGGGCACTTTGCGGACACTTTGGATACACTTTGGGGACATTTTGGGGACACTTTGGAGACACTTTGGGGACACTTTGGACACTCTTTAGCGACACTGTGGGGGCACTTTGGGGACACTTTGGGGACACTTTGGACACTCTTTGGCGACACTTTGGAGAAACTTTGGGAAAACTTTGGAAACACTTGGGGACACTTTGGGGAAACTTTGGGGACACTTTTGGGGACACTTCGGGGACATTTTGGGGACACTTTGGACACATTTTGGGGACACTTTGGGGACACTTTGGGGATACTTTGGGACACTTTGGGGACACTTTGGGGACACTATGGGACACTTTGGGGACACTTTGGGGACACTTTGGACACTCTTTAGCGACACTGTGGGGGCACTTTGGGGACACTTTGGGGACACTATGGGACACTTTGGGGACACTTTGGGGACACTTTGGACACTCTTTAGCGACACTGTGGGGGCACTTTGGGGACACTTTGGGGACATTTTGGGAACACTTTGGGAACACTTTGGAGAAACTTTGGGGACACTTTTGAGAACACTCTGGAGACACTTTAGGGACACTTTGGGGGAACTTTGGAGACACTTTGGGGACACTTTGGGGAAACTTTGGAGAAACTTTGGGAAAACTTTGGAAACACTTGGGGACACTTTGGGGACACTTTGGGGACACTTTGGAAACAGTTTGGGGTTACTTTGGGGAAGCTTTGGAGACACTTTGGGGACACTTTGGGACACTTTAGGGACACTTTGGGGACACTTTGGGGAAACTTTGGGGACACTTTGGGGACACTTTTGGGGACACTCTGGAGACACTTCGGGGACACTTTGGAGACACTTTAGGGACACTTTGGAGACACTTTGGGGACACTTTTGGGGACACTTTGGGGACACTTTGGGCACACTTTGGGGACACTTTGGAGACACTTTGGGGACAGTTTGGGGACACTTTGGGGAAACTTTGGGGACACTTTGGGGACATTTTGGGGACACTTTGGAGACACTTTGGGGACACTTTGGAGACACTTTAGGGACACTTTGGAGACACTTTGGGGACACTTTTGGGGACACTTTGGGGACACTTTGGGCACACTTTGGGGACACTTTGGAGACACTTTGGGGACACTTTGGTTACACTTTGGGGACACTTTGGGGAAACTTTGGAGAAACTTTGGGGACATTTTGGGGACACTTTGGAGACTCTTTGGGGACACTTTGGAGACACCTTGGAGACACTTTGGGGACACTTTGGGGACACTTTTCGGGACACTTTGGGGACACTTTGGGGACCCCTTGGGGATACTTTGGGATACTTTGGGGACACTTTGGACACTCTTTGGCGACACTTTGGAGAAACTTTGGGAAAACTTTGGAAACACTTGGGGACACTTTGGGGACACTTT
>CATIVO010000014.1:0-17289 GCA_949629155.1 Myopa testacea
CCCCACCACACACCACACACCATCTGAACATGAGGCGCTCATCGCGTTGTCGTTGCTGTGAAGGCAGTTTTTTGTAACATAATTTCAACTTCAACTCTTTCAATAACTGCTTTTAGCTGATTTCTTCAACGAAATTCCCACCAGCAGTTAAACTTGACAGCAAGAACCACAGCAAGAAACACCGAAGCAAAACCCAAAAACATGATTCATTTTATGACTTTGAATGCGCGGATCACGCTTCAGAAAATCCGATGGCGATAATAAAAGCATGCGCTGGCGCATCATAAAAGAGTGCGGACGTTCGTAGCGCACCGAGTGAATCCGTCCGCATATCGTTCATTTGTCTGTCTCTGTCTCTGTCTCTCTCACTGGCGGTCTGTCTGTCTGTCTGTTTGTCCGTCTGATTGTCTGCGTGTGTGTTTGTGTTTGTGTTTTGTTTGACTTCGCACCCTCAAATTAGTTTTGAGGTCTGAGAAAAATTGGCAACAACGATTCCCCACGTCGTTATTGTGGAGGAGGGCAGCTCATTTCGAAGGAAGGCGGTGTGTCGATGATGATGATGATGATGATGTTATTCTGGCTCCCCCCAAAAGAGCAGTAAAATCAACGAGGGTGGCGCTGAGGGTGGCTGATTGCGAGATGCCTGCTTTGACCACTTCGATTAGTCGCAGCGCGGGCCCAGAAGCTTCTCCAAGCGGCGATTCGCTCTTTAGCACGCCGACTACGTTGGCGGCGGTTAGCTTTCAACACTTAATTGGATTCGAAATCGTTGCTGTTGAGATTGTTACTGTTGTGCTGTTTATTGGGATGCTATTTTCGACTTGCTTATTGCTCCTCATTTCGCTCATAAAGTGATCGCCAGAGTGCCAAAACCACAGCGCGATCTCAGAAGTCGGCGATCGGCAAACACATGGCAGGATCTAATTTAGAGTTGGCCACATTCGGCAGTCAATTTTGCGGCCATCAAGCGGTCGATCCGAACGGTCGATCTAAATGGTATATAATTGGTCGCTGATTGAAATGAAACCCAGCAACAGACCACACCGAACAAAGTTGCATCAATTCTGGGAAGTTTTTTCACCAATAAACTTTTGCAAAATCCAGTCAAGGTGACAGCAAAGTCATGGATGTTTGTGGTAACGTTCTCAGTCTTGGCTCAGTGGATGCCGCTCTCCCTCTCCGCATCTGCTCCATTCTTCGCACCTCATCAAAGGCGAGTCTTCGTTGACTGCTTCGGTTAATTAGATGGTCGGCTTGTTGCAGTGACACTTGTTGAGCGCTTCAGGAGCGCTTCGATTCCGCTTGGCTGCCGTTCGTCCACCACTCCACGAATCACGTAATAATTAGTTTCTGTGGTCATGTTTTACACGGTGTCTGCGATTCTGCGATGTGAATTGGTAAAAATCACTCATGCAATTCCTAAAAGTAAAATTCGAAGGAAAAACGACATCATTTGTTTCTCATTTCCACCGGAAATATATGCAAATTGAAGAAATACTCAAGTCCAGATTACAGAAAGGCAGAGAGAAACACTTCCTGGATAGAGACTCTGTGAATTCAAGGAGAAAAGTCAGCATTTGGACAACTTGGAATCATTTAAATACAGAAGAGTTAAGATAGAGTGAGTTAGATATCCATACTATCTATCCGACAGACATGAAGAAAGTTCGACAACTGACAATAGGAAAGTGGAAAGAGACATTAACAGGAGATGAATAGATATCGTGTAGAAATCTATCAGGAAAAACTACGAAGAACTTACTTCAGAAATAAAGATCTTTATTTTGTCATTAGAAATAGGTTATTACTAAAAACTTATCTGTACTTTATCTTTTAAAAAACCTTACCTTTTATCTTTATTTAGGACTTTAAATAAGTTCGAGAAAATCTGTTTAGTAATATTTTCGTGTGCTTTCCTGTACTTCCTCAAAGAACCCAAGAGTCCTCGACATTATAGCATTATTATAGTCGCGAATTTATTAGATTCTATATACATCAGTGATTTAGCAGCACTTAATATCGAAATATTTGATTGTTCATCATTTTAATGATTGTATTAATTCGAATATCAAAAAATATCATTAAAGTTCGAAGCTCGAACGAATCAATACACCAAACAGTTAATTTTTTATATTTTTATTATTTTTTCGTTATCTTGAAATGAAGTACGAGTATTTTTACTGTTTCTCCTCTTCTCTCCTCTCCTCGTCTCTCCTCTTCTCTCCTCAAATCTTCTCTCCAGTCAACAGATACAAATTTATTTGTTAACTTTTAGTGCTGTTATTTTTCCTAGCGAAAGTCTTAAACAAGGATTTATATGCAATATTTTTCAAGTGGGTATCCAGCGTAAATAACATAGCAATAAAGAATGGAAGTGACACGACGCTGACGCTACACGCCCGCCTTCCAGCCAGGCTGCCTTTGCTACTGCCACTGTTACTGTTGTTACTGTTGTTGTTGTTGTTGTTGCTGTATCCTTCCCAACGTAACCTAACTTAATTCCTTTAGGCGCCTAGAAGCACTGCCGCCCGGCCCCGCCTCGCACTCGCCCCCAGACTCAGACTCAACTCAACTATCAACTGACGGATTTTAGTGGATGCTGGCGCCACCAGTCTTCGGAAGCGTCATCATTTTCCTGCTTTCCTTTATTTATTATTTTCCTTTTTATAGAACGGAAAACGGATGGAGGATGGAGCGACTTCAAGAAGAGAGTCGAATTTGCAGAGAGTCAACAACAAAGGCGAAAAAGTTTTACGGTATAAAAAGACGAAAAAAAAAACAAAATGGAGAGAAGAAAAAATAGCCAAAAGTTAAGTTGATTTGAAGACGTTGAAAATCAGCAAACAGTTGACTAAAGCAAAAAAATGTCCACAATCCACGGAAAATAGAGTTCGTTCATCTTTTATCTCAAAGGATGAACACTTTATCAACAACGAATTTCAATAAGAAAACCATTCCTTAAAATAACAACTTTAAAGTGAAACAACTCAAGACGATTGTTATTGAAATCGAATCGAATCGAATCATTATTATCGAATTTCTTATTTATCCAAGAACGAGATAAAAGCTTTAAAATAATATAGTATAATCAATATACGTAACTTCATCAGGATTCGATAAAAATGCGCATAAAGTTGATGCCTTCGCTCAGTCTTCAAAGCAGAAGCTTTTAGAACATTCGCAAGGTTGTTGACCGTGGTCAAGTGGAGTGTATGCAGTGCAGCCAACGTAACATCACCAACATGAAGACCAACAACGATAAACTCTGATAACAACTTCCACATCAGATGATTAATAAATTCACTTGATCTCAACGTTGCCATTTCTAAGTCTTCCCTCCATCGAGTTGCTGGTGGTGTTCATCAAAACGTCACCAATACATATGCTTGGCTCGATTCCAGGCAGTCGCCCGACTTGAATCCTTCAAGCTAGAGAGTGTGCAAAGAAGAAGACTACAACTCTTCTGGAATCGTGTTCGAAAGAGGATGTCTGTCAGTTGACAAGGAAGTTGATTGCATCACAGACACGCAGACACCCCGAGCTGTGGCCAAGAAGCTGTCATTGCATTTTGTCCGCTTGTGTGGGCGTTTTTCATCTGTATACATACAAAATACATGCACACATGCATATGTATGAATATATATACAATATACGTATATATATATTTGTGTATGTGTCTGTGTAATATATTTCTGTGGATTTGTGTAAAAGAAATTCAGTTCAAGTTTACTGACTTGGAAAATTTCTCATACATTTAGTAAAAAAATTAGACGAAGAAAATAAACAAAAAAATAGAAGAAAACACATAATTTTCCCATTTCCATTTAGACGAATAAAACAACCGACCGATGCAACGATAAACTTATGCAAATAAATCTGTAGACTGTGTTGAAAGATTTAAACATGGAAAACTAAAAACTTCGCGTGTTTTTACACGATATTTTTTCCACATTTTTTTAATTCTCTTCATAAAAACTGTACAGCATCATTCCACGATGGATTAAATCGTCTGTAACTCGTCTTTAGCAATCGAAGAGACGATTTAAGAGCGTTTATTGTCTCGAATCAGACGAGTGCAATTCAGTTGTCGTCTCCCTACAAAAAAAAGGAAATTATTATTATATACGATACTATTTAGTTATGTTTTTTATCTACTTTTTTCTTGTTATAAGAATATTCATATATATGTACATACATATAAATATGTAGACTGGCCAAAACAGTGAGTATATTTGGTATTTGGGAAAACAGAAATGTCGTTCCTTTCTTCTCAGTTAAAAAATACGAATTTCGCAATCTTGCGAAAATGTTGGTAAAAAGTTCTAAACTTCAACTAAAAATTGCACTGAAGAATCCAATCCGTATTTTTTAGTGTATGATAAATCAATGCACCGAAAAAAAAAACCAACTTTTCATTATAAAACGCACTTCGAAATATTTTCGCTTGTTGGAAAATTTCAAACAGCAAAAAACAAGGGTAATCTTTTTTACTGTAATTTAAACGATATAATATAGAATAACACAAATATTATTCTACATACAATTGACTACATTTTATCTATATTTTAGGTACCTATTTTGCAAAAAAAAACAATTTTGTAAGTTTTTTGAATAAGATTTAAATTTATTAATTCAACATAACCACATTAAAAATATTTTCGTCAAAAACATCTTGTACACAAACCGTCATGGAACATAATAGCACAGACAAACACTACGAAATACAAATGCCGAATGCAGAACAAAGAAATTGTCGCACAACTTTGAGATTGCCAGCTTAAAGCTAGTTAAAGCTTTGGCATTGAATTAAGGTGCGAGTCATGACTGAGAGCAAGTCTGTTGTGTTTACAATCATTCACAATTTAGGTGTATGTGTTGACTATTTTTGTTGTGTCAAAGCTTTCTACAGCGCCAACTTTGCAAGTGCAGCGTGTGGTAGCGTGTTGTTATTTGCATAAGCAACATAATGTATCTATTTTCGTCGGCATACGACAGGTCTGTGTATACGCTGTGTATTGCACTAAAATCTCACCAGAGTCACAGAAGGTCGGTCTGGAATTCCAAGCTAAACTGCTAAATGCCATTTTGACTGCTGTTGACAGTATTGCGCGACGCGCAGGTCCGTTATTTTTTTTCGTTTAACAGCAACGCCAAATGACGTCATAAAGCATTCGTATTGAATGGTCTTTTCTAGGTGCCTGCACACTGGTTGTAGCTATTTTTGATGGAAATGTTTGTGAATGAAGACCAGTAATGAAGTGCTGAGTAAAATTTTGTAATAATGTTAAAGGAGAAGTTAGGAGAGGTTTTTCTACTTTCCATCAGATGTTCGGTTATCACAAATTTGGTTGGAGCTTTGCCAGCGAAACAAGGAATTCAAAATCAAGCATGTATGTGAAGATCATTTTAATGTAAATTAGTTAAAAAATAAGGCCTCCTCACAACCAATAATTTTATAAAAATGTATATTAAAAGAGCACAACAGGTAGATGCAAAAAATTAAAAACATTATTTTTTTAGGACACGTATGTAAGCCCACGTATGTATAAGAAAATAAAATAGAGAAATGACTGAAAATATATTAAAAAGAAAACGAAAATATAATAAAAAAATCTATAATAAAATATTGTTTTACATAAATAAAATGCCTTTCCAACTATACAAATAACATGTAAGTATCTTGTATTGTTTAAGAGATATACATACGCGACAACCCCGGAACTGTTCTATTTGTTGGAGTTACCGTATAAAACTACAATTCCGGAAAACGCATTCACGCATTTCAAAACGCATTCATGCATTTCACGGATTCCGGAAAACGTCAAAAACTAAAATTGAAAGACAATTCTGTATGAATTCCTGTATAGTTCATTAAAAAAATCCGATTAATATTACACTACATTTAACTGACTGTGCAATGAAGTTGGATTCGATATCCAATAGAGCGAAATTTCCCTAGTCGTTTTTTAATGAACCGGGGATCAAAATTTTAAGAAGGAAGCTTCTCCTTCCTACCTCTTCCACCCCTTCTTGACTATAGCCATTTTCCGGTGTAGTCACCGAGCCACCCATATTAATAAAATTTTATCACACTTGTTACATACAGATTACACTTGAGGTGAACACATCAATCAATATGTGTTCAATGCCCGTCGGGTGTGGTCGCCGTCTTCCTGGAGGTGGTAAGTACCCTTTTACTTCGTTTTTCCCAAATTGTGAAAATTAAACACATTGTGAAAGGTGTGACACATTTGTGCAGCACATTTCACACATGTAATTTATATTATATTGTGATTTATAATTGTCTATTTAATAAACAGATTTCTCAATCTTGTGTTAGACATTATTGGCCAAACTTTTCGTGAGTATATGGGTGGATATATTCATATTAACTACGTGTGTATGCACTTATACAGTGCTTTTCGCATAAGAAGGAACAAACGACTATAGCGTGTAGGCTGAGTCGAGACAAGAAAAATATCGTATGGGAGCGGCACAATTTCCCACCGTTGAGGCGGAAGGCACCATTTTTTAAAAACCCGCGTGAAAGTGAAAAAAAGATTTTAAAAAACGGTGATTCGTTTCTGATCATTCCTATATGTATATTACATTCGAAAGCCTCCTACGCCTGCTATTTTAATTAGGTTCCTACGTGTGATAGTTTTTGAGAATATTAATTCCAGACATAAAATTTTCAAAAACAATTTCGAAATAAATGGTGTGGGAGCGCTTTAGCGCTTTAGCGCTTTTACACCAACCTGGGCAAATTGTAATAATTTGTTATCTCAAATAAGGATTTTATTTCAAAATAAAATAACTCGTTATCTCAAATAATCAGGTTATTTCAAAATGAGATAACATGATTATTTGAAATACTCGTAACCATGCCGATGCGATAATTGAATAATAACGATAACGAGTTATTTCAAAACTTATTTGAAATAATCCTCACAGATGCCTACATGCTTGGTTTTGAATTCTTTGTTTCGCTGGCAAAACTCCGACCAAATTTTTGATAACCGAAAATCCGATGAACAATACAAAAAACTCTTACCACTATTCTTATTCAACTTGTTGCGTGCAGCTCCTCGTTTTGGGGTTTTCGCTTGTTGTATCCGACCGGGAAGAGGTAATAAAATGTATGAATACGAAAAGAAAAAATATGGAATGTGTACTTAGCCACATTGCTGCAATGAGTTTGGTCCGAAAACGAAGAAAGAATTAGGGAGGTAAAATCTCAATGGTTGTTTTTGCGTAGAACCAACTTACCAACTTTTTGTGAAACGTCTAGTCTCCCACTATTGTGAACTCGCCTGCTGTCAAACCGCCATCCGTGGGTTCTTTTATCTGATGCGCGGTGCCATCTATTGACTACTTTTGGCAAGATCCCTGGTATAAGAGACAAAATATGAAATGGAAACGAAGGAGGGCGGAAAGGTAGAATTAAGGAAGAGCTCAGCAAGAACATCGCGACCAACTAAAATCGATGAGCGCCTGGGGTGGTAAAATAGAATCTCAACATGCTACGAACCGACATATGGTAAAATCTTTTGATAAAAGTCCGTCCGGTGTCGAAGTCTCACGTATAGTTTTTAAAAAAAAAAAAAAAAAAAGAATAATTAAAGAAAATTAACGGAGTTAAAATTTAAGAAAGATTTTTTTTGGGTGAAGAGGAAACAGAAAGTTAAAGAACAGAAAAGCTGGTTGTACTCAGAGTTCAGGGAGTTCAAGGTCGAAAAGAGGAACAGCGGAAATGGGCCGGGGTTCCATACTAAAGCAGAAAAATTTGAGCGAAGATGAGAAAAACAGAAGTGGTTCAGTACGGAAGCACGAGTCCACCATAAGAATAAATTTTTAGTCAAACTAAAAGTAAAGTGAATTTAAGTATTTTGGAGGTGGAGAACATAGATTAAGAGTGGAAGATAGAAACGTTCCTGAACCAGAAGATATAGGAATCCTGATCAGAGTCATCAAGATATCAAGACAAGTGAACAAGCCAGTGAAGGGTTGAAGTAGGAAACTGCAAAGAAAAACATGCTACACCGAGATTGCCGTGAAAGAGAACCAGATAAATCGCAACTAGTGATGTTCTTGTAAATTTTTTTTATTGCGCTCGTATAAATAGTTGTTCTTATAAAATTATATCTATTTTATTGAATTTATGTTTCTTGCGTATTTCTATGAAATGACGTCTATTTTTTTCAATAGTAACAACCAAATGATTATTAAGTAATCAAAAGGCCAGGATGTCGAATGACTTGAGCCCTAAATCCTCCTGTATACATGTACACGGTCTCAGAACCTGAAAAGAACAACAAATATATATAAGAAAGTAAAATAAATAGCAACGATTAATGGCGAAATAGCAAAAATTAAGAGAAAAAGTTTAAAACAGATATAGTATTTTCTGTATTTTCTAATTAAGGATATGTATTTTTGTTCAGTTTTTGTAGATATGTATCTACAAGTTTATATTAGCGTAATGTTGATGGAGTGTATAACTACAAAATTTGTGAAATTTTTTGTACAGGCATATTAGAAAACCAGTAAGAAAGCTATATTCGGCCTGGCCGAATCTTAGATACCCTACACCTTAAAAGTTTTTAGGAATTTTTAGGAATTTTAGGAATTAAGGTTTTATACCAATGCATTTTTTTATAAATTGATTCTATATTTATATGTCTTATATTCGTTTTATTTGCTCGTTTACAAATCTGAACAAAGAATATTTATACAAAATTTCATATTAATTGATTACCGTTGCAGACTTATACAGACTTATATAAGGATTTATGTAGGACGATTGTGCCATATTACCCTTTCGTCC
The DNA here is from genome assembly GCA_949629155.1 of Myopa testacea. NCBI lineage: Eukaryota > Metazoa > Arthropoda > Insecta > Diptera > Conopidae > Myopa > Myopa testacea. Next base: position 8,828 of record CATIVO010000014.1, read on the forward strand.
ATGTAACCTAAAAGTATGCGCGCCACGCCCATTTTCTGCAACGTAAAATATAATAATGTCGCTCGATATTGAAATTTTATTGTCATATCTTAAAAACTAGAAGAAATATGCGGTTAGTGGGCGGACCGCGCCCACTTTTGCTGTAATAATGTTTTATTAGAAAAGAAGTTGTTATGTAAACTTTGATTCAGGATGTTTATATATTTAACAATATAACCATTTGAGACCCTCTTTTACCTGTATAACCTAAAAGTGGGCGGATCACGCCCATATTTGGAATATCGACGGATGAAGTTACTCTATACCCAGAAATGAAATTTTGTTGTCATAACTAAAAAAATAACGGCTGATATCACATTTTTACTAAAAAATAGGCGTGGTCGTGGACCGATTTTGCCCATTTTCAATACCAACCTGCACACCCTAAGAAACAATATTGCTGTAAAATTTCATCACGATATCTTCACCGGTTCTCCTGTGATCGTGATTTCAACAGACAGACAGACGGACGGACATGGCTAAATCGACTCAGGAGGTCACGCTGATCAAGAATATATATACTTTTCTATACCTATCGTCTCTATTTCTATGCGTTACACATTTCGTGACAAAGTGAATATACCCTCAACCTTAAGGTGTAGGGTATAAAAATGTCTGCAGTTTTCATGCATTCCATGTAAGGGGGCGGAAGAAGAAAAGCAGGAGTTATATTCTTTTTATAGGACATTCGCTTATCCAAAGCGTCGTCCCTTCCAGGAGAGCTCTTCCGGGTGTGTTCGCAGGCCTAAGTTCCGATGCGTTCAACGACCTGTAAAATGAGAAAAGAAGAGAACATTTTGATTACAATTGTGGAACAAAAAAACAGAAAATAACGACGAAATAATAAGTTCCACTCCCAAACTGATATCTTCTCGTCACAAAAGAAAAAAAAAAAATATTTAATAAAAAATTAGAATCGTTTTTATTATTATTTCGAATAATTTAAAATTCTGTATTCTGGTTAAAGATGATAATTCTTTTACTACTAAGTTAAGTACATGCAAGTCTTTTGATAACCGCCTAGCACAAGTTAGATGTACATATATAAGTCAATAAAAACAGTTTATAATGTTTTTGAAAATGTGCTAAGTTTCATCTAATTTGGAAAGAGGGAAGGGGATGAGAACAGTTAAACGATTCGGGGGGCGAACGCCCGAGCGAAGCCAGACAGTCGACTGCGGTGCTAATGAGCACCGGTGTGGTATGCATCAATTAGGTTTATAGCATGTTTCCACCGAAGATTAACTGCTACTAGATTTTCGAAAATCTACTCAGATAATCAGGTCGTCTCCACCAAGTTAAACAGAAGCGAGCTGTCATTTGATTGTTTACATTAGTGTTCTCAAGCAAACAAATATTTACGTTGTCTTTTTAAATAATTTATTTGAAATATGAATGAGGTCGATAATATTTTGGTTCTGACTTCAAATACTAGTTTGGAAAGGAAGAAAATGAAATATAATAAGAACAATCTCTACTATTTTCGCAGAAGAATTATAATCCAGGTGGGAAAAATCGCAGCACAGTATGTTGCCGCACTCCACAGTAGATTGCGTAGCATTTGGACAATGGTAAAGTCTACATTCATATACAAGGGAACACAACTCAATTTTTCTCATTGCAGGAAAGGCATGGACATTTTTGGGAGAAGGACGTTCCTAAAATGAACGAAATGTACTTCAAGAATACGTTTCGAATGACTCGAAGTAGCTTTTCAATTTTGTGGGGAAAATTAGATGTCCTGAAAAGGCAGGATACCAACTATCGCCGTTGTATACCTCTTGAAAAATTAATAAAGATAAACACAACTTACTGCTTGTTGATGTTTATTTATTTTATTTTGACATTTGTTCCATTTTAGAGCTGGGCCACAATACGGCAGCGACAGTGTCAGTGTTTCTCTCATCATGCAAACCTTAGAGCTGGGCCACAATACGGCAGCGACAGTGTTAGTGTTTCTCTCATCATGCAAACCTTATTGGAAAAAACACTGCCGAGTAGGGGAAAAATTATAGACTCTAGTCCGGCAGTAAGCAGTGAAATTAAAATCCTCTCATTTTTGGGATAAAAGTGTTGCACACCTTTTAGACAAAATCTCACTTATTCTATAGGAATGAAACAAAACAAATACTCAAACAAATACAAATGTGAAAACAAATGACAAATGACAGATAGCGCTGCGCGCTGCCACTGTTCTCATTGTAGGCTGACAGCGAAAGTGAGAGAAACACTGACACTGTCGCTGCCGTATTGTGGCCCAGCTCTTAAGCTGCCATTTGTTTCATTTCCACAATATACCCAGGGTTGTATTCGAAATATTCTCGAAAATCTGGTATATTATTTAATAATCCAGTCATTGAGTAGATTATAATTTGTATGAATAATCAACTTAAAATAGGGGTAGATTTCAGAGAAAATCTAGAAAGTGTCGTTAATCTAGTAGATTTTTTCCGGTGGAGACAGGGTATTAGAGAACATCAATCTAAATTCGTTTGAACGAAACCGGATTATTGTTGGTGACTCCTGTTGTAGCATGGAGGGTTGAGAATCACGCCGGATGTGGACTGAGCTAGCGGCGCTGACCATGCCAGGTAAGAAGGTACAAGGAGTCACATAACATCTTTTAACATTATTGCAAAATTTCACTGAGCATTTCATTACTGGTATTCATTCACAAACATTTCCATTAAAATTATAGCTACAAGCGGTGTGCAGGCACCTCGAACAGAACATTCAATATGAATGTACTTTTGGGGGCGTGGCATTATTTTGGATGTTATCGGCGTTTGAAGGTCGCGAAAGGTCACCTCTTTAAAGGTGTATTATTCCGAAATTAGGTAAGATACATTAATAACCGAGGTGTCAAAAGAAAGGTATTGCCACACCCCTCATTTCCCTAGTACACCATTTTACACCCAAGGTTACGGTTTGGAAGATATTTGAGTTTTAAGAAAAAAATGATGGAGGTGCCATTATAAAACCTTCCCCCTCGCTCTTATATAACAATTAAGGTATATATTAAAAACACTATTTATAAAGCCCATAACTTTCTCTTTTCAGCGACATATAATATGTCATACTTACCATTAGAGTTGGTAAATTGTAGAAGGTTGATTATGTAAAAACAGTGTTTAAAGGTGCGCATCCACCAAGGCACGCGTGCTGAACGCGTTCTGACCGCGAGCTTGGTGGATACGGAAGAGCAAATGAACGCGAACTGAGCGCGTCCTGAACGCGAACTTTGCTTGCGTGTCATATCCACCAAAAACATTTGCACGTTTATAAAATGCGTGATGTTCGCGTACATGTTTTTTAGTGAGTATACTTGGCGTACTGTTCGCGTTCTGCACGCGTTCTGAATTCCGACTGTTCGTTTGCTTTCCATTTTTGTTCGCGTTCTGAAATTTTGTTGTTGGACCAAATTCAGAAGAATTTGGAGAAGAAGAAGACGTGCAAGTTTGCGATGATTTGCCTACTCCATTATTAAATACCAACAAAATCGCACTGATTTGTTCGCCGGTTGTTCGTTTGCTTTCCATTTCAAATGGATAGCAAAAAAGCAGCTCGCAAACAGAACGCGAACAAAATTTCAAGAATTTGGTTGTATCCACCGAAAAACGAAACAAAAAGCAACGTGCAGCTTTCATGCGTGCACTCGTATTTTGGTGGATACGACGCAAAAACATTTCGGAAAGCTGTTCGCGTTCTGCGCGCGTGCTGCGCGCGATCAGATCGCGAGCAGCTTTTGTGTTGCTTTTTGGTGGATACAAAAGAACGCGGTCAGAACGCGAACAGAACGCGTGCTGAATTTTTGGTGGATGCCTGCCTTTATGTGTATTTCATGATGTGTTTTTTTTTTTATTAATTATTTTTTATTACATAGGAATTTATTCGTTTGGTACGCAACAGCCGCGCTTTTTGATTATAACCCTTAGTATATCCAACGGCAGCTACGCGGTAAAATAGTATTTTTATAGCAATTCATAAAAACGTTTAAATTTTAAGTAGTAAATACCGAACGCTACGCGCATTAAAGTAAAAAACTCTAATATGTGTGTTCGGATATGCAAGGAAAATTTATTTTTAATATTTCAATAAAAGTGGTCGAAATGGTAGGAGATACCCCAACATGTTATATACCGTTTAAAAGGGAAAATTATGGGCTATAAGCCCAATGATTTTAATATATACCTTAATTACGATTTAAGTTGAGAAAAAACTTATTTTTTAAAACAACTGCCACCATTTTTCCTTAAAACGAAATTATTTCCATAACTATTCAAAAAATCAAAAAAAAGATTAAGACTTAGAAAATAGATATTAAAATTACCTTTCAAACGGTACCCCGCTTACACCGGTGCAGCTTATAGTCTGGAAGATATCGCACATAATCCTTTTGACGTTTAAACGCCCATAAATCCTAAACCAAAGCCACGCCCAAAAAAATTTTAACAGAGTTATATTCAGGTAGTGGAAGACAAGCATAAGTTTGGTTTAGAGGTTTGGCTGCGCCAAACTTAAAACCAAACTTATGCCAAAAATTGCCACTAGCAGTAAAATTCACCAGTAGTAGAATTAAAGAATGTGTTTTGAAATTATGTCATTGTAAGCTTTTAAATGGTTTTTCTGACAAAATCCTGCACCTATCCTGGTAATAAAAATATGCTTAGAAAGCTAAGAAATTCTACTTTCTTGGTAATGAGTTAATTGCATTGTTTAGTTATACATTTTACCTTTACAAAAACAGGTATGGATGGAAAAAATAACACTAAAACTTTAAATTTCATTTTACTCGAAAACTTATAGGTTTTCGATAAAATATTGCAAATCTTTCCCTTTTTTTCATTTGAAATAAAAAATGAACAGGCCTGGTTTATAACCACATGTGAAGCACATTTGTGCAACACATTTCACATATTTGTTTTATATTATATATTGTGCAAATTGTCTATTTAGTACACAGGGTTCTCAATGTTGTGTTGGCCATTATTGGCCAAAAGTTCGCGGATATAAGTCTGGATATATTCATTATAATTATGTGTATATGCATTTACACAGGATGTTTCGCATAAGACGGAACAGAAGACTATGGCTTGCAGGCTGAGTCGAGACAAGAAAATAATCGTGGGAGTGAGTGGCAATTGTACTTCGATATTTTAAATTCAAACAAATTTTTCCTTTTCGAGTATGTGCTCTAGAATCTCATTTTTATGTCAAAGTTCGAAAGTCATAGGTAAAATTACTGAAAATGAGTGAAACGAAATGCACGTTGTTCTCAAACAACATTAATCACTCCTTCGGTATTTCCTGCATTTGTGCTCTTTAATGACTTGCGAAATTTTCATTTTCAAGTTTTGATACTATTATGAGTCACAACAAATTTTTCTGCGATAGAGATAAATAGTTAGGTTCGTGGTATTCCCAACCATTCCACATCATCATCACCTACTTCTATGGTGCTCAGCTTTTTGTAGGCGATAAATTCTATAGGAATTTTTTGACATTGCCGTTTCCATCATAGCGACCGCGAAGCTCTAGCTTCGAGGGACATATCTATGCAAAGTTGTCGTCGCGATTTATATAATTCAAGATGTTTTATATGTATATATACATATATATTTTTTTTTTTATTTATTACAATGTGCTTCTTAAGTTTTTCGAGTAACCCGAAAAACAAGGATCTTGTGACGAAGATGTTTGCGATTTCAATCTATATTATAATTACATTATTTAATTTAATTAAATTGTTAAATTAAAAGTAATCGACTTCAAAAAGCGAGCAACCCTAAATCCATTAAAAAAAAAATCTCCTCCCTCAATTCTCAAAAAACTGAGGTTGTGAATTTGTAGAACGTCAAAAATGAAATAATTCACAATTAACATTTCACATACATCATTGTAACCCAACCCATTTTCGTTTCGTTCCATTTCGTTTTTGTAATTCTGATGTAAATTATAAAATGTCCTGATATTTCAGAAATTATCTTTAACAACATATGTATAAAAGAATCAATGTGCGTGGTTAAACGAACGAACTTCGTTATCGTTTTCTATGTTATATAGCTTATATAATATATGTTATATATAATATAAGTATATAATATATTATATATAACAGTATATAATATAATATATTATATATATATATTATATAAGTATATAATATATTCAAGAAATGTTTTCTCCTAAACTGTTAAAGGTATCCGGATAGAATGGGTGCCGATATAAAAGAATTTGAAATAATTTTTTTTGTTCATATGTAAATAAAATTTTGTCGAAAAACCATTACTTTTCGAGAATGGTATGCACTGGCCGCAATATAGTCGGAGAAAGTTTTTGTTAAGAAGTTTTTATTTTTAGAACGCTAGCAAGAATATACTTGTTGAACAACGAAACAAAAAACAAATCTGAGCTGCGTCAAGAAAGTAAATTTGTTCCGGAGATATAGACGCCAGAATATAAAATTTCGAATGGCTTTAACTTCTAAACAGGGGGGCGGGACAAAAAATGTTGTCGTTGTTGTAATCGTCTCCTAACACAACAAAAATTTGTTATCTCGGTTATCTGTTCAAGTTTATTTGTCTATTGGCCCCAAAGATAAATTAAGACAAATATTATTCCAAAATTGGTATTTGTCAATTTTTTAATTTAATTATGGGAATTGCTGCTTTGTTGATAGTTAATTAGGTTTTAATGGTAATTATAAAAATGTTGTTTGATAGGCCGCTACGTTAATAACAGAATTGGGGAAATTTTCCAAAATTGGTATCTGTCAATTTTTGCATTTAATTATGGGAATTGCTGCTTTGTTGATAGTTAATTAGGTTTTAATGGTAATTATAAAAATGTTGTTTGATAGGCCGCTACGTTAATAACAGAATTGGGGAAATTTTCCAAAATTGGTATCTGTCAATTTTTGCATTTAATTATGGGAATTGCTGCTTTGTTGATAGTTAATTAGGTTTTAATGGTAATTATAAAAATGTTGTTTGATAGGCCGCTACGTTAATAACAGAATTGGGGAAATTTTCCAAAATTGGTATCTGTCAATTTTTGCATTTAATTATGGGAATTGCTGCTTTGTTGATAGTTAATTAGGTTTTAATGGTAATTATAAAAATGTTGTTTGATAGGCCGCTACGTTAATAACAGAATTGGGGAAATTTTCCAAAATTGGTATCTGTCAATTTTTGCATTTAATTATGGGAATTGCTGCTTTCTTGATAGTTAATTAGGTTTTAATGGTAATTATAAAAATGTTGTTTGATAGGCCGCTACAGTAATAACAGAATTGGGGAAATTTTCCAAAATTGGTATCTGTCAATTTTTGCATTTAATTATGGGAATTGCTGCTTTGTTGATAGTTAATTAGGTTTTAATGGTAATTATAAAAATGTTGTTTGATAGGCCGCTACGTTAATAACAGAATTGGGGAAATTTTCCAAAATTGGTATCTGTCAATTTTTTCATTTAATTATGGGAATTGCTGCTTTGTTGATAGTTAATTAGGTTTTAATGGTAATTATAAAAATGTTGTTTGATAGGCCGCTACGTTAATAACAGAATTGGGGAAATTTTCCAAAATTGGTATCTGTCAATTTTTTCATTTAATTATAGGAATTGCTGCTTTGTTGATAGTTAATTCGGTTTTAATGGTAATTATAAAAATGTTGTTTAATAGGCGGTTGAGATAAATAATATTTGTTGGAAATTATAAAAATGTTGTTTAATATGCCGCTACGATAATAACAGAATTGGGGAAATTTTCCAAAATTGGTATCTGTCAATTTTTCCATTTAATTATGGGAATTGCTGCTTTGTTGATAGTTAATTAGGTTTTAATGGTAATTATAAAAATGTTGTTTGATAGGCCGCTACGTTAATAACAGAATTGGGGAAATTTTCCAAAATTGGTATCTGTCAATTTTTGCATTTAATTATGGGAATTGCTGCTTTCTTGATAGTTAATTAGGTTTTAATGGTAATTATAAAAATGTTGTTTGATAGGCCGCTACGGTAATAACAGAATTGGGGAAATTTTCCAAAATTGGTATCTGTCAATTTTTGCATTTAATTATGGGAATTGCTGCTTTCTTGATAGTTAATTAGGTTTTAATGGTAATTATAAAAATGTTGTTTGATAGGCCGCTACAGTAATAACAGAATTGGGGAAATTTTCCAAAATTGGTATCTGTCAATTTTTGCATTTAATTATGGGAATTGCTGCTTTCTTGATAGTTAATTAGGTTTTAATGGTAATTATAAAAATGTTGTTTGATAGGCCGCTACGTTAATAACAGAATTGGGGAAATTTTCCAAAATTGGTATCTGTCAATTTTTCCATTTAATTATGGGAATTGCTGCTTTGTTGATAGTTAATTCGGTTTTAATGGAAATTATAAAAATGTTGTTTAATAGGCCGC
>CATIVO010000015.1:0-13445 GCA_949629155.1 Myopa testacea
CAGGCAAAGATGTGGCGTCAGTGGCCAGTGTTTGGTTACCCAGTGCACCTTCTCATACACTTCGACAAACACTTTGTTCAACAAAAAACAGTACCTGATATAGTGACCTTTCGAACTGTATACAACGTTTGTCCAAGTTATGTTTTTTGTTAAACAAAGTGTTTGTCGAAGTGTATGAGAAGGTGCACTGGGTAACCAAACGTTGGCCACTGACGCCACATCTTTGTCTGTGCACGACTAGACTTTTCAGGAATAAGTAGCTGATATAGTGACCTTTCGAACTGTATACAACGTTTGTCCAAGTTATGTTTTTTGTTGAACAAAGTGTTTGTCGAAGTGTATGAGAAGGTGCACTGGGTAACCAAACGTTGGCCACTGACGCCACATCTTTGCCTGTGCACGACTAGACTTTTCAGGAATAAGTACCTGATATAGTGACCTTTCGAACTGTATACAACGTTTGTCCAAGTTATGTTTTTTGTTAAACAAAGTGTTTGTCGAAGTGTATGAGAAGGTGCACTGGGTAACCAAACGTTGGCCACTGACGCCACATCTTTGCCTGTGCACGACTAGAGTTTTCAGGAATAAGTACCTGATATAGTGACCTTTCGAACTGTATACAACGTTTGTCCAAGTTATGTTTTTTGTTGAACAAAGTGTTTGTCGAAGTGTATTAGAAGGTGCACTGGGTAACCAAACGTTGGCCACTGACGCCACATCTTTGCCTGTGCACGACTAGATTTTCAGGAATAGGTAGCTGATATAGTGACCTTTCGAACTGTATACAACGTTTGTCCAAGTTATGTTCTTTGTTAAACAAAGTGTTTGTCGAAGTGTATGAGAAGGTGCACTGGGTAACCAAACGTTGGCCACTGACGCCACATCTTTGCCTGTGCACGACTAGACTTTTCAGGAATAAGTACCTGATATAGTGACCTTTCGAACTGTATACAACGTTTGTCCAAGTTATGTTTTTTGTTAAACAAAGTGTTTGTCGAAGTGTATGAGAAGGTGCACTGGGTAACCAAACATTGGCCACTGACGCCACATCTTTGCCTGTGCACGACTAGATTTTCAGGAATAGGTAGCTGATATAGTGACCTTTCGAACTGTATACAACGTTTGTCCAAGTTATGTTCTTTGTTAAACAAAGTGTTTGTCGAAGTGTATGAGAAGGTGCACTGGGTAACCAAACGTTGGCCACTGACGCCACATCTTTGCCTGTGCACGACTAGACTTTTCAGGAATAAGTACCTGATATAGTGACCTTTCGAACTGTATACAACGTTTGTCCAAGTTATGTTTTTTGTTAAACAAAGTGTTTGTCGAAGTGTATGAGAAGGTGCACTGGGTAACCAAACGTTGGCCACTGACGCCACATCTTTGCCTGTGCACGACTAGAGTTTTCAGGAATAAGTACCTGATATAGTGACCTTTCGAACTGTATACAACGTTTGTCCAAGTTATGTTTTTTGTTGAACAAAGTGTTTGTCGAAGTGTATTAGAAGGTGCACTGGGTAACCAAACGTTGGCCACTGACGCCACATCTTTGCCTGTGCACGACTAGACTTTTCAGGAATAGGTAGCTGATATAGTGACCTTTCGAACTGTATACAACGTTTGTCCAAGTTATGTTTTTTGTTAAACAAAGTGTTTGTCGAAGTGTATGAGAAGGTGCACTGGGTAACCAAACGTTGGCCACTGACGCCACATCTTTGCCTGTGCACGACTAGACTTTTCAGGAATAAGTACCTGATATAGTGACCTTTCGAACTGTATACAACGTTTGTCCAAGTTATGTTTTTTGTTGAACAAAGTGTTTGTCGAAGTGTATGAGAAGGTGCACTGGGTAACCAAACGTTGGCCACTGACGCCACATCTTTGCCTGTGCACGACTAGACTTTTCAGGAATAAGTACCTGATATAGTGACCTTTCGAACTGTATACAACGTTTGTCCAAGTTATGTTTTTTGTTGAACAAAGTGTTTGTCGAAGTGTATGAGAAGGTGCACTGGGTAACCAAACACTGGCCACTGACGCCACATCTTTGCCTGTGCACGACTAGACTTTTCAGGAATAGGTAGCTGATATAGTGACCTTTCGAACTGTATACAACGTTTGTCCAAGTTATGTTTTTTGTTGAACAAAGTGTTTGTCGAAGTGTATGAGAAGGTGCACTGAGTAACCAAACATTGGCCACTGACGCCACATCTTTGCCTGTGCACGACTATACTTTTCAGGAATAGGTAGCTGATATAGTGACCTTTCGAACTGTATACAACGTTTGTCCAAGTTATGTTTTTTGTTGAACAAAGTGTTTGTCGAAGTGTATGAGAAGGTGCACTGGGTAACCAAACGTTGGCCACTGACGCCACATCTTTGCCTGTGCACGACTAGACTTTTCAGGAATAGGTAGCTGATATAGTGACCTTTCGAACTGTATACAACGTTTGTCCAAGTTATGTTTTTTGTTGAACAAAGTGTTTGTCGAAGTGTATGAGAAGGTGCACTGGGTAACCAAACGTTGGCCACTGACGCCACATCTTTGCCTGTGCACGACTAGACTTTTCAGGAATAAGTACCTGATATAGTGACCTTTCGAACTGTATACAACGTTTGTCCAAGTTATGTTTTTTGTTAAACAAAGTGTTTGTCGAAGTGTATGAGAAGGTGCACTGGGTAACCAAACGTTGGCCACTGACGCCACATCTTTGTCTGTGCACGACTAGACTTTTCAGGAATAAGTAGCTGATATAGTGACCTTTCGAACTGTATACAACGTTTGTCCAAGTTATGTTTTTTGTTGAACAAAGTGTTTGTCGAAGTGTATGAGAAGGTGCACTGGGTAACCAAACGTTGGCCACTGACGCCACATCTTTGCCTGTGCACGACTAGACTTTTCAGGAATAGGTAGCTGATATAGTGACCTTTCGAACTGTATACAACGTTTGTCCAAGTTATGTTTTTTGTTGAACAAAGTGTTTGTCGAAGTGTATGAGAAGGTGCACTGGGTAACTAAACGTTGGCCACTGACGCCACATCTTTGCCTGTGCACGACTAGACTTTTCAGGAATAAGTAGCTGATATAGTGACCTTTCGAACTGTATACAACGTTTGTCCAAGTTATGTTTTTTGTTGAACAAAGTGTTTGTCGAAGTGTATGAGAAGGTGCACTGGGTAACCAAACACTGGCCACTGACGCCACATCTTTGTCTGTGCACGACTAGACTTTTCAGGAATAAGTAGCTGATATAGTGACCTTTCGAACTGTATACAACGTTTGTCCAAGTTATGTTTTTTGTTAAACAAAGTGTTTGTCGAAGTGTATGAGAAGGTGCACTGGGTAACCAAACGTTGGCCACTGACGCCACATCTTTGTCTGTGCACGACTAGACTTTTCAGGAATAAGTAGCTGATATAGTGACCTTTCGAACTGTATACAACGTTTGTCCAAGTTATGTTTTTTGTTGAACAAAGTGTTTGTCGAAGTGTATGAGAAGGTGCACTGGGTAACTAAACGTTGGCCACTGACGCCACATCTTTGCCTGTGCACGACTAGACTTTTCAGGAATAAGTAGCTGATATAGTGACCTTTCGAACTGTATACAACGTTTGTCCAAGTTATGTTTTTTGTTGAACAAAGTGTTTGTCGAAGTGTATGAGAAGGTGCACTGGGTAACCAAACGTTGGCCACTGACGCCACATCTTTGCCTGTGCACGACTAGACTTTTCAGGAATAGGTAGCTGATATAGTGACCTTTCGAACTGTATACAACGTTTGTCCAAGTTATGTTTTTTGTTGAACAAAGTGTGTGTCGAAGTGTATGAGAAGGTGCACTGGGTAACCAAACACTGGCCACTGACGCCACATCTTTGTCTGTGCACGACTAGACTTTTCAGGAATAAGTAGCTGATATAGTGACCTTTCGAACTGTATACAACGTTTGTCCAAGTTATGTTTTTTGTTGAACAAAATGTGTATGAGAAGTGCTTCTGGAGGTACACTGGATAACATTGGCCACTGACGCCACATCCTTGCCTGTGCACGGATGAATTTTTCAGGATAAGGTAGCTGATATATTGACCTTTCCAACAATATAGAAACCGTTTTCAGATTATATGTTTTACTAAACGAATAAGTAAATCTGAATGACACCTTACCTTGGCACTGCTAATTATGCACGAATTTAAATTCGTATTTTGGTTTGTGTCTTTGCTAAATTCGCGTCGGATTTACGAATTTAACTTCACGCACTTCAGGAGAGTTATTGACATTATTATATTTTGACAATATTATTCACAAATATCGAATAACAAACTGAAATAGAATAGAGTAGACTAGTTAAACATATCATCCTATCTTATATCCATCCTATTCCTAACCTATTTCATTTAAATTTTATTAATTTAAGTTAATGTTAAAGTTTAAACGTTAATTTAATTTAATAAGTTTTTTGCTTTTATTATTTAATTATTACTTATTATATTTAATAGCTAACAATTTCAATTTCTGATTTTCATAATAATTAATTACAACTAGCAACATCATTGACAGCAACAGAAACAACAACAAAACAGAAAACACTTTACTCATCATTAATGAAAGTCAAGAAAGTCTGAAAGTCTTCTTGAAGACTTTCCAACACACACGGAAGAGTTGAAGACCTGAGGGGGAAGGGTGGGTAGGGAGGGGCGGGTGATATAGACAGGGAACGAGATACGCGCTGAATGATTGAACGAACAGACGGACAACATGCGTGAGATGCCAGCGTTCAACGTCCGATTGAGGTGCGTTTAGTTAATTGTTGAAAAATATATACGGCACTTTTTCTTCCATTTCGTTGTTTATCGACTTTTGAAATTTTTAGAGAAAAGAAAAAGCTTTTTCTTATTATAGCTTATAAGAAACCAAGTAAGCTAAACAAAGAAGTCGGAACAGAGATAAGTCGGTAACGAAGTGGTAACTGGTCGGTGGTGAGGTCGGTACGTCGGTGCGTCGTTGCGTCGGCGCCATGAGAGAAGCAATAAAAGATCAAAATTTTTGTTTTACTTTTCAACAGTACAAATACACTAATTTTTTGAATTTTCATATTTTTAAAAAATGTTAACGACAATTTTATAAAACATTTCGATTCTTCTGAAAACCAGAATAAATTTTATTTTATTAACCACTAATGTAAAGATAAAGCTATATATTAGAGTGAACAAATTTTTGAAAAATAAAGATTATTGTGAATACAATGAAAAGCACTTGAACGCTGCGCTACATGAAGAGACTGTGGTTTTCTTCCCCTCCCCCCCTCCCACGGACCGGATGTTTTTTCGATGTAACAACGACAGCAACAACAGCAAAAGAAACGATTTTTTTTTATTGTGCCGTATTGTTGGTTCATTGATCTGTAAACGTCGATCAAACTTTAATTTATATTCGACTTGTCTCGCTGAAAAGCGAAATAATTGATATGAACAGCGTTTTTATTTAGTCGAAAGTCGAGAAAAACTGTCGAGAAAAAGCCATCATTTTACTGTGTACTGGTAGCTTTTTGACAGCTGTCAAAAATTTAACCTCAGTGCAATTTCACTGCAATTCATTTGCAAACTCAAATGAAAGCCAAAACGAAGCTTTTGATTTTCTGTTTCGACTATTTATTCGCCACTCTGTATTGTCTACTAAAATAAATTGAGAAAAAATAATAAAGAAACAATATAAGTGTTGCGGTATTTAATAAAATGTCATTAATTCCATTTCATTTGGATTTGGTTTTGCTTTAATTGTTTCTTGTTTTTGTTTCTTGCATTATTTTGTGACTCATCTAAAAAAGCTGCAGATTATATTTCAAGTCAGGTTCTGTTGTGATTCTTTGTGTACATTTCTTCAATTGTTTCCTTTGTTTCGTTATGTGTTTATTTTTTGTCATTATTTTGTATTTTTATTTAATTGTAATTCATGGGATTCCTTCGTTGTTGTTGTTATTTTTTTCAGCAATTTATGCACATTCTTGCGAGTTCTCTTTTATTTATTTATTCTTCCATTTTTATTTGCCATTTTTATCAGTTGTTTCTTTACTTTAGGATTAACAAATATTTTTTAAATATATTTAAATATATATAAATACAAATAAATTACTGTGGTTTTATTATAAAAAAGTTTAAATAAAGTTAAATAAATAAATGAAAGTAAACCAAAGGGAAAAATAAATGAAAGAATTCGAGACATAAAATACGTGATGTTTAAAAATGCACGAGAAAACAATAAAAGAATCTTGGATAATATAAAAATATAATTAAATTATTTTCTTAAAATCAACTCGTCTTCGGAAACTTTAAATCGTAGAAAAGCATTCAAGATTAACATTTTAGAGTTAAGTAAGCGTTAAGAAATATCTAGTTGACAAAAATCAAGCCTGACAAATACTCTAAAAATAGAAAACTAGTAAGAAAAAGAAATAATTAAAACTAGGGGTAAACTCTGCGGATTCACTGTAGAAAGTAGAAAACAAAAAACATTAAAATACAATTTAATCCTATTAAATTCGCTTGCATAACAACATTAAAAAGCAGCAAGAGTCGCACAGATAAACAGCGATAACTTCAACAACTTATCGCCACTTCACTATCGCCGTAAGCAGCCTTGCTTTCTGGCTCGGCAATAATTGAATAGAAGCTGCACTTAAGCATTAAATAAATTCAAGATAAAAAGCGTGAAATAACTAAAAACTTGGCCTTTAAAAAGACGCGAATGCGAGAGGCTTTTGTAACTGTAATTCAGTAGTTAGTCCCACGGGAGCGTCAAGTTTGAGGCGGGTTTTGAACTGAAAACTGCCGGGTTCGCTGCAGTCGATTGACCGGCCTTTTATAACAAAAACCGGGGCTAAAAACACAAAGAAAAAGAAAGACAAAACAACAGCTGAGCTGTTGAGTTGCTGAGCGTCGAAAAGTGAAATTAAATTCGATTTATTTTATTTATTTATTGTTTGTTCAAGTGAAAAGCGAAAGTTAAACAATAAACGAACTCAAATTTAAAACAAATAAAAGGTACAAATTATGAGAATTTAAACTTGAAAATGAAAAAAAAAAAAATTATTAAAACAACAAAAAAGAAAAGAAAAGAAGAATAAAAATTGTCAAAAACCCCATCAATTAATAAAATAATCAAAGGAAAGCTTAACAACAAACATTACAATAGCAAGGAATCTTCTTTTATTATTTCTATTAAGAGTATTGATTTGAAAACAACATTTTTCACTGACTATATTAATTTTATTTTATAAATTCCAAAGGTCTAGAATAGTTGTTAAGAAATACACTGTACACTACTTTAAGCGCTAATCACTACTTAAATTAAATGCTAAACTCCGAGTGGCAACCTTTTTCCATTAACCCAGTTTTTAAGACATTCAGTAAGTATGTAAGTAAGTATGGCGGTCTAGAAAAACCTTTGTAACCAGCAACAAGCACGGCCAGACTAAGGCTACCGCCTGTAGACTACTTTAACTCGTATCTACTATCGTCTTAACTTTTTTGCTAAGAATTAGAACATGTTTTATAGTGTTGTTGACTTAGTTGATGGCAGGTACTTTTATATCATTTTCTGCCCAAGTTTTTGTTGCTCGAACTGCAATTTAATGAGGTCTTCGGTGGTGGATGTGTTGCCAACGTCCTTGGTATCCATTCTTGATGCCAGTTATGAGTCAGTTATGCGTGGAGTTGCTAAGAACTGTTAGCCAAGTCTACGTCGCTTGTTGACAGACATGTTTTACAGCACACGAAGAAACTTAAAGAAAACGCATGACTTTGACTAAGTATATGCAGTAAATGTAGTTACTAACAAGTGACATTATTTGTGTTGTTGTGTTTTTTGTGTCCTCATTGTTGCTATGATGGTGGTTGTTGTAACTATAAATTAATTTTAAATAAGATTGGATTAAACGAAAATAAAAACTAGCAACCAACAGAGCTGTAGTAAAATCAAAGTTTAGAGTAAAATGCAAATTTAAATATGTATATGCCATTTATTAAACATGTAAATTAAAGCTAATAAATAAAACACGACAAGGTTCCACAGATACTCTTCCAAGAGAGCGAAAGAGATAAGAAAAAATATTCATAAACGAAAAACTGTGTTAACAACAATGTTCTTTCTAATAAAAGTAGTTATGATGAATTATTTCAAAGTCACAAGTATAGTAATTAGCTGAATAGCTAATTAAAAAGTTACCGAATGGATCGTCTCATTATCTATTATTGACGTCATAAAAGCTATCAGAATAACAGGAAATCAAATCAGAATCGAGATCGAAATCTAACTATTGTACATACATATATACATACTTAAATTTAAGTACTTCAATATTAAAAAGGATTTGCAATGAATGAAAAGCAATTTTGACATTTAACAACAAAAAATATAGAAAAAACTCAGAAAACTACACTCGACCTTAGCGAGAATATGAACGAATCTTGTCGTATCGTATCGCTCACAGCAGCTGAGAATTTTTATTAAAAACTTCAATACTCTCTTCACTTGACTTAGCGAGCCAAATTTAGTAGCCAGAGAGACAGACAGAGGAGCAGTGGTAGCAGGCACAGCGTTGCCACATAAAGTGAATGAATATAAAGTTGTTTTTTTCTCAACTTTCGATTGCGCACCTGCGCCATGGCGCGCATAACAAACAGCGGCGAACACCGAATTTGGGTCATTTTAAGGTTGATTAAGTGAACAACGTGCGCCATCGATAATGTTTTTTTTAATGTGGCTCCCAGAAAAAAACAAAAAACAAAAAACAACGAACAACTAAAAACTAAAAAGACCACTTAAAATTCAAAAAGTGTTGTAGTGAATTTTAAATAAATAGTTTTTATAAAAAATTTAAAAGCAAGGAGTTCAATTATGCAAAAATAAAATTTTTAAAAACTACAATTACTCGTGTAGTTTTTACCAAGAATTGAACAATGAAAAGAAGTGAAGATAAATGAAATTATACAATAAATATACAAAAAATATATTATATAAATACTATTGTAGCTAAATTTGTTTTTATAAGAAAACATAAAGAAACAAAGAAACGCAATCAAATTGTTTAAACTCTGCTCTACTCTAGTTTAATCTAGAAATAGAAAAAGCATTTAATATCAATTTATTTATAATTCTGGTATTGTTATTTGTATATAACAGATTATAATCTTGTGTACTATGCACATATATTTAAAAAATATTTCGTAAATCTCTGTAAAATCATCAGAACTCGATTGAATCATGATCTTTATATGTATTTAAGTTAAAGAAATATATTAATATTTACAATTAAAAAAGAGTTCAGTGTTTATAATAGATAAGCTTCCAAAAGCTTTAATTACATGTTGTTTAGGAATTATTTCAATATAAATATACGAGTATCACAGAAAAGTTATACAAATTATTTAGGTATTTAAAATTGTAAATAAGAAGTCTTTCTTTTCGGAAAAGAAAGAAAGAAAAAAATATAAACAACATCAATGACTGGATTAATTTTTATTTATACAATATGCATTATATTTTATTGTTTTTGTTTTTCTGATGATTTCCTTTTGCGACTTCAAAACTAAGGGCCAGATTTTCAATGAACGATCGACGTGATTCTCCGTGACTGTTCATTGAAAATCTGGCCCTAAATAACAACATCAGAAATCATTTGATTATGACAGCAAAAACAGCAGCAACACAATAACAAAAACAAATTATCAATTGGAGATACAAATTGTTGTTTTTGTTGTAGTTTTGTTTTTTTTTTAGTTTTTGTGTTTGTTACTCATAGTTTACTGAGATTCATCTTAGTCAATATTTTAACACAGAAACCTAGAAAAATAGTTAAGAAAGAAGATTTGAAAAAAACGGAGCAAAAACGGAGGAAAAATCAATAGAAAAGCAACAGTTACTCACTAGAGATAAGGAAAAAATAAGGAAAGAAAAAGAAAGGAATGGAAAAGCAAAGAAAGGAATGGAAAGAAAGTTGTTGACTAGAAAGATGTGGATAACAAAGCGAAATTAAAAAAATAAATTCCAGACCAGAAAGAGTGCCATCTTCGGCCTGGCCGCAGATCGAGTTCCCTACATCCTCTCACTCTGTGTGACATATGGAAAAGTGGGCGGCCCACACCTATTTCTGGATGAGTATATATTCATAGTAAATACAAAGTTATTCAATTATTCTGTAATTGAATGACAAAGAAGATCTATACACGCAAATCTTTTATAACGTGTATTATATCACAACCATTCTTTGCCGGATGAATATTATTGATACTAAATATCACTCCAATCAGTTTAACAAAGATCCTGATCAGTTCAACGAAGACCCTTTCAGCTTCTAGTGTAGAGTATAAAAACATCGGTCATAAAAATAAAAAAAATATGATGACTAGAAAAAAAGAAGTACTAGAAAAGCGCTAACATTATAGGCAAAAGACATGAAGAATTCGTAACATTCTATAAAAATAACAACACCATCAGGGAACAATGAATAAACAAACAACTATAAATGTAGTCATGTAGTTCTTCTTTGCCATCATCGTCATCATCTTGCTCTTTTCTTCCTTTTCTCCTTTCTCTATTTTTCTGGAAGATCTACAAAAAAAAAATAATATAACTCATTCTAAGTTATTCTTGGTTGAGTTGCTGAAGTCTTTTTTTGTTTAAATACATACTTGAAATGCAGATGTTGAGAATTTGTATTTGAAGCAATAATAGAACAACAGAAACTATAGAAAATTCCATGTTTGTTAGAGAATTGGCAAAAATCCAATCCAGAAATTCCAATACTTTTCTTCTCTTTCGCTTCTAAACATTCCCAACTTTATTCATTGAAGTTCCAAAAATGCAATACAAGAAAATGGATAAAAAAAGAGTTTTTAAATATCGTATTGTAAGGACTTCATTTCTGAAGTTTGGAGCATCTAAAACAAGGTTCGTAAAACCAAAAATGAAACTATAACCATTATTTAAGTTAAGTCAATTAAATAAAGAATAATTAAAGCCTATTAAATATAAAATAATAACATCAAAAACAAGGGCATAAATAAGAACATGATAGGTTAATTTTGATTTTTTAAATCCAAATACATATTTATTCCTCTCTTCTTATCTCTTAACTCAGGAGAGTCAATCGAATACTTGTCTTGAGGGTCTAAGGGTCTCGTTTCTTATCGACGAACGAAACGCATCGTATTTTATGTATTTTATGTTTTGTTATCGTATTTTATGTTTTGTTATTTTCACTATTTATTGTTATTTCCTATGTTAGGAATGCGAAAACACACAGCATAACGTACGATTTTACGAGTGAGTTTAAAGTGTCAGAGTTTAAAATTTGTCTACTTTAATATTTTGAGTCCCGAATAGTTGTTTAATCTAAACCATATCCAATATATTTAGTTATCTACCAAATTTTTTTTTCAATTTGTTTCGATCTCAGGTTGATCTCACGGTTTCTTGAAGCGACAGATTTTCAATAAACGATCGAATGGATTCTCCGTGAATTTGCTTTCTTATTTTCGCGTTGTCGATATCTTTGCTATGTTTTTTTTTTGTTCTTTTCGTGAAAATAACAAAGCAGAATCACGGAGAAACACGTAGATCATTTATTGCAAATCTGAATCTAGGGATCTCTCTCTCTCTCTATCTTCCGCTTTCTCGCCTCTCTTTCTTTCTAAAGTTGATGGAAAGTGTTAATGGATACAGTTTTGTTTTTAGTGCCTTTTCGCTTATTTTTCTCGCTTTGCTTAGCTTTTTGTCGGATTTTAACATGTTTTAAATACATTTCAAATATTTTATTTATTTTGTTTATTTATTTAACAAATACAAATGCACACAAAATTTACCTGCAAAACAGACGAAGATACGAAAAACAAATATTGTATCTACGAGACTTCATTCCTTCATATCGATAGATAAATTCACAACTCAAACAAGAACAAGCAAGAAGCGTGTAAATAAAAATATGCATAAATATGCATGTTGTTTTTTGAAAATGAAAAATAAATAGCCATATAAAAAAGAAAAACTAACAAAGAAAGATAAACGATGATTTGCAAAATAAACAAAAAAAAATATGCATACAATTTTTGAAAAATATTTTCTATACGTAAGTAAATATTTTTTATTTGTATGTATAGTATGAATGTATATTTGTTTGTATAATAACAAAACGTGTTTTAAGTTAAAAAACCTTTAAAAGAAGTTTTAAGAAAGAAAGTGATATTGAAAAATATAACAAGTGAATATTCATACTAAAATCATATTAAATAAAGTAGGATTGATTAGAAAAGGGTTACAATTGGATGAATTTTCATAGAATAAATTTACTAAAAACTTAAATAAAACCCACCAAAAACATTTAAATACAACTTGTAACCAACTTTTATAATATAAAATTTTAATTATTATGATTTTAACCGTAGTTTTTTAACAACAACAACATCCACGATATCAGAAGCACAACACAACAACCTGGACATTCTTTCAAGAAACAATTTTTTGTCTCTTATGTAAATCTTTCAAAATCTTATGCAAACTTTTTCAAAGTGCGTGAAGATAAATTCGTAAATGCGACGATAACTTAGCAAAGATCTGAACCCTAAACACGAATACGAATTTGAATTTTGTACTCATTCCAAAGTAATGGCTTCAATAGCAGCGCTCTTTTGTTCAACGAAATATATATTTTGAGCAACAAATATGCATATTTCAAAAGAATAATATATATACTTCAAAGATTAAGCTTAATTTTGAAAAAATTTTTACATTTGTGGAAGTGAGGTGTCTCAGACGGTGAAGCTTCTTCCCCAATATTCAGCGATAAGTTTTGTTCAACGAAAAACATAACTTGGTCAAGTGGAATATAAGGTTCGATAGCCTACTCCAATACCTGTCAGAATCAGTAAAAACTTTTAGTGCACTCGGAAGGATTTGGTCACCATGGCCATTTGAAGTTGGCCTTACCCAGTGCAATTTTTCATGATTTTTCAGCGAAAAATTTTGTTCAACGAAAAACATAACTTGGCTAAGCGGAATATAAGGTTCGATAGCCTACTCCAATACCTTTCAGAATCAGTAAAAACTTGTAGTGCACTCGGAAGGATTTGGTCACCATGGCCATTTGAAGTTGGCCTTACCCAGTGCAATTGTGCTGTTTTCATGATTTTTCAGCGAAAAATTTTGTTCAACGAAAAACATAACTTGGCTAAGCGGAATATAAGGTTCGATAGCCTACTCCAATACCTTTCAGAATCAGTAAAAACTTTTAGTGCACTCGGAAGGATTTGGTCACCATGGCCATTTGAAGTTGGCCTTACCCAGTGCAATTGTGCTATTTTCATGATTTTTCAGCGAAAAATTTTGTTCAACGAAAAACATAACTTGGCTAAGCGGAATATAAGGTTCGATAGCCTACTCCAATACCTTTCAGAAT
>CATIVO010000016.1:0-23852 GCA_949629155.1 Myopa testacea
GCAAGCAAGATCTAGTAGAGTTCGTTTATCACATAAAACTAAACCAACACGTCAAAACAGCACTAAATTCAGTAGAAATTCCCACAACATTAAACGAATTAAAATCAACATTACAAGAACGATACAAAACAAACAAAACAATACCAAAATTGCATACAGAATTATCAAATATGGTTCAGAGAGGCAATATAACTAACTATAAAGATAAAATATTAAAAACAATAGCGGAACTAAATAATTTACAAATAAAAGAACTAGGTACCGTGGCATTACAAAAAACCACGATAACAAAAATAAACGACACTTACGCACTGGCAATTTTTAAGAACGGCATCAACGAAAACTACAAACAAACAATATTTGCTTCACAACCAAAAACATTTTCAGACGCAATAAACCTAGCACTAGAACTAGAACAAACAAATAATCAGACTCAATTTCAAATAAACCACGTACGTAACAGAAACTCAAACTACAGACAACAGTCATTCAATCAAAGAAATTTTAATAACAATAACAACAATCAAAGATACAACAACAACAACAATCAAAGATACAACAACAATAACAATCAAAGATACAACAACAATCAAAGGTATAACAATAACAACTATCAAAACAATCGGAATCAGACAAATTACCAACCTAATGTAACACGATATAACAACAACAACAATAACAATTTTAATCGGAACACCAATAACAATTCCAACAGAAATTCCACTTATCAAAACAGAAATAATAATAGAAATCAAATTAATAGAAATATACACATTGTAACTGAATCGGGAAACGACATGGGCTCGGAACACATGAACGTTCCAGACAGCCAGAATTAAAGATTTACAAAATTTCGGATAACAATACGAACTTCATAACACTTAAGTTCAAAAATAACAACTTAACATTTTTAGTCGATACAGGCGCTGACATATCATTATGCAAAATCAGCACAAAGTTAAATCATGAAGAATACTACACTGACGAAAAATGTGCACTAACTGGCATCACAATAGAAAAGATTTACTCACTAGGAACAATAAACCTAAAACTCAAATCGGGAGAAGAAAGTCTAAATCATAATTTCCATTTAGTAGCTAAAGATTTCCCTATAGAAACGGACGGAATATTGGGTAGAGATTTCTTACAAAAATTCCTATGTAAAATTGACTACGAAACATTCACACTTTCAGTGTACATAAACGAAACTACAATAACTCTACCAATGCAAACAAAAATATTTACAATTAGAATACCACCAAGAACCGAAATAATTCAACCACTCAAATTCAATTTCGAAGAAGAAAAATTAATATTAAATAAAGAAATTGAGCCAGGAATTTTCTTAAGCAACTCTTTAGCACCCAAGACAGGAATGACAGACATAAAAATTTTAAACACCAACAACAACGAAGCAATTCTAACAAACTTAAAAATAGAAACAGAACCACTTAAAAATTATGATATTCTGTACAACAACAAAACACATGACGAAAACCGTTTCAAACGCGTACTAGAAAAACTACAAATTGATTGCGCAGATGACAAAGCGAAACAAGAACTAATACACACTTTACAAAAATACCAAAACATTTTCCACTTAGAAAATGATCAATTATCAGTAAACAACTTTTATACACAAGAAATCTCACTTACGGACAAAACACCAATCTACATAAAAATTATAGACTACCACACACACACACAAACATAATAAATGACCAAGTAAACAAAATGCTACAAGACGATATAATAGAACCATCAACGAGTCCGTATAATGCTCCACTATTGCTAGTTCCGAAGAAAAACACAAATGACAAAAAGAAATGGAGAGTAGTAGTAGACTTTCGTAAATTAAACGATAAAATAGTCAATGATAAATTCCCACTAACACGACTAGAAGACATTCTCGATAAATTAGGAAGAGCAAAATGGTTTTCAACTCTCGATATGACTAGTTCCTTTCATCAGATAAATTTAGAAAAAAATTCACGACCCCCAACCGCTTTTTCTACAACAAACGGTCATTTCCAATTCAAAAGACTACCTTTTGGATTAAAAATTTCTTCAAACAGTTTTCAAAGAATGCTTACTATAGCACTCTCAGGTTTAGAATCCGAAGCATTTCTATACGTAGATGATATAATTGTTTTCGGAAGTAGTCTTGCTCATCATAATGAAAATTTAATCCGAGTATTAGATAGACTGGACAAATACAATTTGAAATTAAATGCAGAAAAATGTTGTTTTTTACGACCAGAAGTAGTATATCTAGGTCACTTAATAACAAGAGATGGAGTAAAAACAGATCCAGCAAAATACCAAACAATTAAAGACTATCCTATTCCTAAAAACTCAGATGATGTTAGAAGATTTATTGCATTCTGCAACTACTACAGACGTTTTATACCCAACTTCGCAGACATAGCTAAAGACCTGAACCAACTCTTAAAGAAGAACACAAAATTTGAATGGACTGAAAATTGCCAACAGGCATTCCAAGAACTAAAGAATAAACTAATAGAACCACCAATTTTACAGTATCCAGATTTTGAAAAACCTTTCATTTTAACAACAGACGCTTCAAACTACGCATTAGGCGCAGTTTTATCACAAGGTGAAATAGGCAACGACCTACCTATTTCATACGCCAGTAAAGCACTACAGAAACACGACTTAAACAAACCAGTAATAGAGAAAGAACTTTTAGCAATCCACTGGAGTATAAACTTTTTCAGACCTTATTTATTCGGACGAAAATTTACAGTCATCACAGACCACCGACCTTTAATATCTCTTTTCACACACAAAAATCCATCATCAAAAATGACAAGGATGACTAGATTTATGCGATTATGATTTTGAAATTATTTATAAAAAAGGAAAATTGAACACGAATGCAGACGCACTGTCAAGAATACAAATTAACTCAGATATATTAAAAGAAATGATACCAAGTGAAATCGATGAAACAGTTAAGAAAACACTAATTATTACAAGGGGCATGAGCAAAGAAGATAATAACAAGGAGCAATGTAAATCTCACCAGGAGCCTGATCAACTTCGGATATGGGATTGTACATCAGTAACTGACGTCAAAAATATGAGAAAATTAAAATTTAATGTCGACAAAAATATGAAAAATTGTAAAATTACTATTGAAAATTATAACGTGCACGTAGGATGTAGCGATAACGCAGCGAAACTAGATTCGATACTGCAGAAGCTAGCATCAAGGATGAAAAAAGAAAATATAGAATACTTAGCGCTAGAAAATAATGATGAAATATTTAGAGTATATGAGAAAGAAGAATTTAAAAAGACGTACGCAAAAATGAAGATAAATAATAATGTTCCCCAATTGAAAATACTAATTTATGCCGCTCCAAGAAAAGTAGAAGACGAATTAATGAAATATAAAATAATCGATGAATTTCACAGTAAAGAACACTTAGGTATTCGTAAAACAATAATAAAACTTAAACAAAGATATATATG
Organism: Myopa testacea; assembly: GCA_949629155.1. Taxonomy (NCBI): domain Eukaryota; kingdom Metazoa; phylum Arthropoda; class Insecta; order Diptera; family Conopidae; genus Myopa; species Myopa testacea. Next base: position 3,499 of record CATIVO010000016.1, read on the forward strand.
GAAAAATATGAGTAAAATGGTAAAGAAATTTATAACAAATTGTGACTTATGTGCAAGAAATAAAATAACAAAACATACTTTAGAAAAACAGATGATGACAGACACACCAAGCACAAGCTTTGAAGTAATATCCATAGACACGGTAGGCCCTCTTAAGATATCAAACGGTTACAGATACATTTTAACAATGCAATGTGACTTAACAAAATATATAATAGCACATCCAATACAGACCAAAGACGCTCTAACCATAGCCAAAACGATTGTAGAACAATTAATTTTAAAATTCGGACATTTCAAATTATTAAAATCAGACAAAGGGACAGAATTTACAAATGAATTATTAAAAAACATATGTGATTTGCTTAAAATAAAACAGATATTTTCAACACCGTATCATCATCAAACGTTAGGTTCAGTTGAACGAAATCATAGAGTGTTAAACGAATTTCTATTAAATTTCGCGAATAATTATGAATGGGATATTTGGTTACCGTACTACATGTTTGCATACAACACAACTCCACACATAACTACAAATTACTCACCGCATGAACTCATTTTTGGCAAATTACCCCAATTTCCGACTGACCCATTTACAAGCACAATAAACACAAACAACATTGACGACTATGTTAACGAACTGAAGATCAGATTACGAACTTCACTTCAGATAGCAAAAAAGCAAATTGAGAATGAAAAGAAAAAAAGAAATACAAAACAATTAAATAATTATGCAAAACCACTTGACTTGCAAAAAGGAGACTTGGTCTTAATAAAAGTAGAAAACAGAAAAAAATACAATAGTCCATACAAAGGACCATACAAAATTATTGAACGAAAAGGTGTAAATTCAGTCATAAATATAAATGGCTCGTACAAAGAATTACACAACAACTTATTAAAACCTTATATTGCAAACAATGTGTAACGATTAAAAAGAAAATAATTTTAAGAATAAACAAATACATATATTTCCCATTATATATTATTATACTTTATCTTCATTATATGTTACTCTGCAAAATATACTTATAAGACAATTTTATAATAAACTTAATCCATTAAATTCTAAGCCATATAAACTAGCTATTATGAAATTATTATTATAAGCATTATAATACTAAGAACCTGTTAGCTTTAATCACTCACTCTAGATATAAGATCAAATGTTAAAATAGGAAATCAATTTGTAAAAGATTCCAACATATAATTTTAAAGAAATCTCGATCTTCACATTGGCATCCACTGATAAAAATTATATTCTTCCAATATAATTTTTCTCTTAAGGGCGAGGGTGTAGTGTACCGACATACCCGAACTCCGCTCCTGAGTATTTCATACACTTTCCTAGATCTAGCACATACTTGAGAAACTGTGCTTATTTCCAACGCGCTAAAGTGCAATGCATGGTGACCGACTTTCTGCTTGCACTTTTCGCTCCACTGCAATAGTTTCAAATTTCTTTTTGAATGAACCGCCCAATTCTAAGCCGAATTTATAATTGGGCAATGGTTCAATAAGTGACTCAAAAGTAATAACTTTATATTGTAAACAATGTAAAGTATTGAGTGATTTCCAAAGTGAGAAGATCGAGAAAGGCGACATAATTAGGCTAATAGAATGTAAGAGTAGATTAAGTATATACAAATTATTATATTGATATGTTCACTCTAATGAAAAGAATGGGATCTCTTAGGGTATAAAAACCCAAGCGATCCCGAATAAAGCAAGAATTGTCGATAGACAGCCAAGATAACTCCAGACTTTTATTTTCAATTCTCCGCCAACTTAATTGTAAGGCGAAGTACAAAGCCAACTTAGTTGCAGGCTTTGTAATCTGGTCTAGCGGCGTATTACGCCAGACAGTTAGTTTAGGTGGACCCCCTGTTTTTGGGAAGTCCTTTTTGAAATCACTGAACGGATAACGTCGACCTCTACATAGTAAAACAAAAACAAAGTTGAAGTGCTTCCGTACTTTCCGCCGAAAGCGAAGCAAAAGTTACCAACAATTTATCAATCATAATATGGTGAAAATTATGTTTTAGTGTAAATATTGGACCACATTCACCATGCTGCGCTGCCTTTCGATAGCGGCAGAGTGGTGTGTATTCATGCTAATAATGGCACATCTAATCTTGTTCTTCTTTGAGTCATAATATCTCTTTACTATTTATACTCTTTGAACCATCTTACAATAGCTAACGTAACCACTCCAACAGTTCATTGTCTAGATTTTATTGCTTAATTAGACAAACGCCGTATACAGTAGCCTAAGGACGAAAGACTCTTCCTAGACGAAATATTCGACTTCCTAGAAGTTTTTGTTTTTCAACAAAAAATTTTCCGGCAAGAGATCGGCCGGTAAAAATGCAAGCTGTGGAATGCATTTAATGCAGCCCTCTACCTGCTGCCGATAAAAGTGAAGACATTGATAACACATAGTCAGGGTGAACCAAGGTCACCAGTAATAGATAAAACAAAATCAATAATATTATTTTTCTTGTTTCATTATTAAAATTTTATTTAATGCATTGTCTCCATACTCACCAATTTTGACGAGCAACTAACTCAAATGTAAAGTTCCAATAATTGTTGTATTTTTTCAATATTTGGGTTTTTTCATTTTTACAAAAAAAGGCTTTAAAGAAAGTCTCAAAATGTATTGGCTTATTTTTTCAAACTATCTATTATTACCAAAAATCTAGTGGAGAACGCGTGCGCTACAAATATTTTTTTAAACATAAAGAAATAAAACACAAATATTTTTAGCGCACACAACAGCGTGTGCACGTGAGTCAGTCAGCGAACAGGACGCGTGCGCTGGAAAATATTTTTAGCGAACGCGCACACGGTCATGTTCGCTAAAAAATCTTCTAGCGCACACGTCCGCGGCCGCGCACATGAGTCGACCGCGTGCGCTCGTGAGTGTGCGCTTACATACCCTGCTTTCCAGTATCTTTTAGGAATTGAATCAATTCCTAAAAGATACTGGAAAGCAGGGTATGTAAGCGCACACTCACGAGCGCACGCGGTCGACTCATGTGCGCGGCCGCGGACGTGTGCGCTAGAAGATTTTGTAGCGAACACGACCGTGTGCGCGTTCGCTAAAAATATTTGTAAAAATGAAAAAACCCAAATATTGAAAAAATACAACAATTATTGGAACTTTACATTTGAGTTAGTTGCTCGTCAAAATTGGTGAGTATGGAGACAATGCATTAAATAAAATTTTAATAATGAAACAAGAAAAATAATATTATTGATTTTGTTTTATCTATTACTGGTGACCTTGGTTCACCCTGACTATGTGCAGGGAGTGCATCAGAAACAATCACAGGTGTCTTGTAAGAGTGAAGATGAATTAAAAAAATCCAAAGGTCAATATTTTTAAGTATGTGTCATTAAAATATAGCCGAGAATGCCTGCGCTAAAAAATATTTTTAGCGCACACAACAGCGTGCGCACGTGAGTCGATTAGCGAACAGGACGCGTGCGCACGTGAGTCGATTAGCGAACAGGACGCGTGCGCTAAAAAATTTTTTAAGCGAACATGACCGTGTGCGCGTGCGCTTAAAAAATTTTCTAGCGCACGCGTCCTGTGCGCTAAGCGCACGTGAGTCACCTAACGAACAGGACGCGTGCGCTTGAAAATTTTTTAAGCGAACACGACCGTGTGCGCGTACGCTAAAAAAAATTTCTGGCGCACGCGTCCTGTGCGCTAAGCGCACGTGAGTCAGTCAGCGAACAGGACGCGTGCGCTGGAAATTTTTTTTAGCGCACGCGCACACGGCCGTGTTCGCTTAAAAAATTTTTTAGCGCACGCGTCCATATTGACGTGCGCACGTGAGTGTGCGTTTACATACCCTGCTGGAAAGTAAGGATACATTTCTTAGAGTTGTAAATAAAAAACAAGATACAGAAATCGGTGCAATTCCTACTCCTCTCTTGCTGTCAACCCATTCAATATGTTTATTTTTACAACATGGAAATCCTGTTAAAGGAGGCTGGCGAAAAGGTAAAAAGCAGGTGAAGGTCATGACAAGAAATAATGGAAAATAAAATTAAAAAATTTCGAATAATGCGAACTCATAAATACAGGTAGATTCCAATTGCCGCTGCTACTGACACGTCAAATCAATCACTCCGAACAGTGCTTTCGTTGAAATGAAAGCGCTTACAAACACATCTCAACCGCTTGCACGTACACGACTTTGATGCAATGTAAACAGCTTTTTCTGAGGCGGCCTCAAGATGTCAAGTGTGACACCCACCGTTAAGAATACCTACGGAAAGAGTGGTTACTCATGCCTGTTCTCTTTTTTCTCATCTTCAACAGCAACCCGCCTACTAAACAAATGAGAAAAGGTGTTATTTGAGATGTAGTTTTCGACGCGATGGAAGGCCAAATGTTTATATTAATTGAAATGTGTTTAACATATATAATGGTGTAATATGTTGGAACGATAATCAGAGGAATACAATTGATAGATTTCATTCCATTTTTTCAATACTTTTATGAATATTTAGACTAAACACCACGGTGTGCTCGGTCTCGTCGGTGTACGCTAGACCGAGTTTTCTTGCTCGATGTAAGAGAGTGGTGTTGAGAACAAAAAATATCCCATTCTCTCTTTTACACAGAAAACAACAAAAAAAAGTCCTACTTGCCAAGCAAAACTCGGTAGGCCGTGGTTATGCTATCGAGTTTTGCTTGGCAAGTAGGACTTTTTTTTGTTGTTTTGTGTGTAAAAGAGAGAACGGGATATTTTTCTGTTCTCAACATCACTCTCTCACACCGAGCACGAAAACTCGGTCTAGCGTACACCGAGGACACCGAGTAAACCGGTGTTGCTTAGTCTCAATATTCACAAAAGTATTGAAAAATGGAGTGGAGTGAAAAAATGGAATGAAGTGATAAATCTATCAATTATATTCCTCTGATTATCGTTCCAAAATATTACGCCTTTATATATGTGAAGCAGATTTCAAATAATATAAACATTTGGTCTTCCATTACGTCGAAAACTACACCGCAAATAATACGTTTTCTCATTTGTGTAGTAGACGGGTTGCTGTTGAAGGTGAGCAAAAATATATATTTTTGAAGAAAGCAAGCGTGGGTCAAGCACAAGCGTAACCACTCTTTTTCACGGACTCCGATCACAAAAATGAGAGTAATTTCGCACCAAGTTTTGCTCGATAGCATAACCACGGCCTTATGCTATCGAGTTTTGCTTGGCAAGTAGGACTTTTTTTTTTGTTGTTTTGTGTAAAAGAGAGAATTGTTTACACACAAAACAGCAAAAAAAAGTCCTACTTGCCAAGCAGAACTCGATAGCATAACCACGGCCGTAGCGTAACTACGGCATAGTGTAACTAGGGCTTAATACTATGTTATTTTCAATTTAGTTTTTGTGAATTACGAGCTATCCTGTTTCTCTTTTTCAAGAGTTGTTAATATTTTATATCTTTAGTAATTCTAGCAAAGTATCGTAGCTATAGCGATAGGGAAAGTTCGTGAAATACTAGGTACCAAAAAATTTGTTTCCCCAATAAATTTGAATGTCAGAATCGGAGGCCAGTAACGTATCCGAAAGCGGATCTGAAAATGGATCGCTGGGATCTAACAAGTCTCAACAGAGTTCAGGGTGAGTAAATGGTAAACAGTAAAAAATTGTAATACATTTTTTTATAAAAATTCTGTCAAGAATGAGTTTACACATTGAAAATAAATTCCATTTTTCAATTTGTTTAGCAAAACAGTATTACTTTTTGGTTCTTTATAGAATTTTTGTTTATCAATTACCTTAAGTCTCAGTACTAGTCCTCCCTCGTTTTCTTCACACTATAAAATATCGTGTTACAGATAACATCTTGAATAATTCTGGCTCAATTTTACCCATTTGTACATTGCAATAAACCAACTGAATCACTTCAAAACATAACATTTTGTCTGGCGTTTTAAGAAAACGTTATGTTAAAAGAAAGAACCACCATAAAACACGATTTTTCAACTTTTTGTATTCGCAAAGCAACAATGAATAAGTACTTAACATACAGAAAAAAATTCAAATCAATGTTTAAATAATGGTAAAAGCAACCCATATTAAATCAACAAATGAGTTGTGAAAAGAGTTACTTGATAGTTAAAAAACTGAGTAATGATGATTTTTGTTGCATATTTCGTAGATTGTGCATTAAATTTGGCTTTTTTCCATTAAACTGTTGTAAGTACTGCAACTTAAGGTAATTGATTAAGAACCAAAAAGTGGTATTATTTTGCTAAACAAATTGAAAAATGGAATTTATTTTCAATGTGTAAACTCATTCTTGACAGATTGTACTTGTATAATTGAAGTTTTAATAGTTTCCATAATATTTCAATTATATACATATTTGTGTCTTTTGAACAATTTACTGATAAGGTATTTTGTTATATACATTTTACGGAATAACAATTAAACCTGAGAATAGGTGTCTGTTGTGCTCGGTGTTACCCCGTGCTTACACTTGGGTAAATTTTCCCCGCTTTGATGGTTTCTATCGACAAACAAAGCACCTAAATCAGGCGTTTGTCGACCTAACTATTATTGTTATTGTTTTTTTCGCTGACCCACACAATAACAAAAATTTCTAGATGTGCTCTCATCTATTTCGAGAGTTATAGTCCTTTGAAATTTGGAAATTTCACACATATATCTTCACTTTACGAGATACCTCTATGGTATTGGTATTGATATTGGTATTTTTAGAAAATGAATCTAGTTATCTTTGATTTATGTTCATAATATTTCCTCGAATACCATTCAGTTTTAGATAAAAATGAAATTTTTCTGTGGTACATAAATAAATGCGTCGTGCGTTGCGTTGCTCTCAAAATGAAATTGGAACACAGTCTTATAGAAGTGGCTGAAATAAGCAACGCACTGACGGAGAACACTTCTTCTAATTTCCAATATTGGTATGCGCTATGAAGTGAACTTGGCGGCAGATGGTAAAAAATGTTCATGTGCGTGTGAATGTTTAACAACTTTTTGTGAGAACATATGTTGACGCAACGCTTTTATTTCGGTTTAGCACAGCGTCGTTTTTTAAAACGAAGTGATCAACGCAGTTAGGTATTTACTACTATTTTTTTCCATTGTAGTGCGCCAAGGTTGGCGACACCTGGTGAGCACTAATCGTTGACCGTGCGAACTTGCTTACCTGCAGCAATCGCGAAAACTAGGGCACGTGTTGTTGTTGATCGGGTTGCATTACGTTGACGCGAGCTGTGACCCAATCAAGCAGCGACTCGACATACTTGCAGGGATCATATTCACTATGACTAGGTCAACAAAGCAATGATTGCAAATTAGCAACGTAAGCGATTTGTATTTGTTAGCATGTAAGAAATAATGTATAAATACGCTAATTATTGTAAATAAAGTTTAATATCGATTCTGAATCAAACTCAGATACAACGGTATTCGTTTTTCTTTCGGCTCTGACATAGAGCTTTGATCTTATCGGCTCCTTCAAGAGCTCAGTGAAAAGTCGTGCGACCAAAAGAATGGCGCATGTAAACAATCGGCTGAAGAGCTCAGTAAGTACTTAAATTTTTTCTAAATACCGCACAGACGTACATTACTATAACCACACAGGACACCTATAAAACATTACATGGCGATCCTGCCAGCTCCAACGACATTCTGGATGCTGAACCATCCGAACAGGACATTGATAAAATAGTGAAGAAATGGCAACAGTATCTAGAAACGGAAGAGTACGAGCCGGGACCAATTGACGAAACAAGCCCAATATACATAGCAACACCACTATCAGCAGGGCCCAAACCGATAAGCCTAGAAGTCTACAGAAGGAGACAAGCAAAAAAAAAAAAAGATACAGCAGACTTCAGAGAGAAAATAGCTCAGAAACCGAAGTCAAAAAAAAGGGGAGGCAGAAAAAGACGATTTCAAAGGGAATGTGCAGACCTTCAAAGGGTCATCAACATAAGTGAAGGCAAACAAAAGCGAAGCCTAATACAGCAACAACTCCAGAAACTAAAACAAAGAGGCTGGAAAGATGGGGTCAACACCGACAAAGGAGGAGATAATAAATAATAACAACGCTGCAGCTACAGCCGCATCAGTGAGCGCAGGAAACATTGATAGCTTAGGATTAATAATGTATTTTAATTGCATAATGTTGATAGTAATATTATTATTTAAGTTAAACAGTTATTATAAGAAATACATAAGAGAACAAGCTCTAAAGCACATAAGCAATGTTTAAAAAAAAATAAAGACTTTACTCCATATACAAAAAAAAAAAAAAAACAAAATGTTCAAGTATTGTTTCATATGTGAGGCTAAAGTAAAAGCCCAAAAAATTGACCAACACATAAGCGCTACACATAAAGAAGTTTTAATTAAGACAGATAAGGTTATGCGTAAACTTAGTACTTATTCTATAAAATTTTAACATTATACAAGCATATATGGATTTTCTCGCTAAACTACATAAAAACTTAAAAAAAAATCCAGCTAGAAACTATAGTGAGAAATACATACTAACTGCCGAAAAACAAATTCAAAACGCGTGGTTAGAAATAAGTAAAGAGGCATCAATATCAGACTTGCCATCATTAAAAGAAAAATATGAACGAATAACTAAGGACATTCGTGAATATTTAACACTTAAGGAAACCGATCCCAAAACCGATTCTGAAACTGATTCTGAAACCGACGCAGAAGATATAGAAACAAGAGAAGAAATTGACAAAAATAGAAAAATCAAAATAGAAAATCAAACAATGGCGAATTTTGACATTATAGCAGCGTCCAAACTCATACCAGAATTTCAGGGTAATGTAAAGGAACTTAATAATTTTCTAGGGCTAATAGAATTTTATCATGAAACCCTCAAAGAAGAACAAAAGCCTACATGCATTAAATTCATACTAGCAACTAAGTTGTCCGAAACCGTCAAAAATAGAATTCTAGTAGAAGAAAAACCTAGAACCTTTGACAATTTGAAAGCCACTCTAACAAAAGCATACAGATCAAACAAGACTACGACAAGACTCCATAGTGAAATAACGAGATCCTTTCAAGGAAATCAAACAATTTCGACATTTGCTGCTAGGCTAGAGTCTCTTTTAGCAGATTTAAATGAACTACAGATAAACGAGCAAGGTACAGAACACAGAGAAATTATAATCAAACTAAATGATCAGATAGGCCTAACAGCATTCAAAAATGGTTTAAAAGAACCACTTAAATCTGCACTAGCGGCGGCAAGGCCGCAAAAACTTGCTGAAGCGATTCAGCTGGCCACAGAGATGGAAGTCCAAGATCGCACAACACCCCAAAATAGAATATTACATTACAATAGAACGCAAAGAGGTAGAGGAAATTTTAACTTACCTCGCAATAGCTATAACAACGACTACAATAATAGGAATCATAATAGCCACAATAATAATTATGGTAATAATAGAGGTAGATATAATAATAATAATAATAGGAATAACCAGGGAAACGGCTATATCCCCGGGCAACAAGCCCCGGGGACAATAAGAAACAATTTCAGAAGAAATTAAACATACGATTAAATTCTAATACAACATCTACTAATTACATTAAATTAAAGTATAATGGTCGACCAATTAGTTTCTTAATAGATACAGGAGCAGACATATCAATAATAAAAGAAAGCAAGATAAGTTCGAATAATTTAAGATTTAGCAGTGAATATGAAATAAATGGTATAAATAATGACACGATACCGACTAGAGGGATAACACGATTAAAATTACTATTAGAAGATAAAATAATAGAACATAACTTTACTATAATAAGCGATTCAAATAATTTAAGTACAGATGGAATAATAGGTAGAGACTTCCTATTAAAATATAATTGTAAGATAGACTTCGAAACATGTGCATTGGTAATTCAAGTAAAGGATGAAGAAATCGTTTTACCCATGAATATGGATAGCAAAAGCATTAGTAAAATCATAATACCACCAAGATCAGAGATAATTCATGCAGTTGACTTAGATTTGGAAGAAGATAGTATAATTTGTGGAAGGGAAATACAAAAAGGAGTTTTCATAGCAAACACGATAGTACCATCAACAGGAATAAAACACATTAGATTATTAAATACAAGAGATACACCAGTAGAAATTAGAAAAACCAAGATAGGTATTCTACCACTAAAAAATTACACAGTTAGACCGTATGAGATTCCAAACAGACCACATGACAGATTCCAGACAATAAATAGACTATTAAACATACCGAACTTAGATAAGAAAGCGGCAAATTTAATATTAGACATTTGTAGAGACTACCAAGACATTTTTCACATAGACGGGGAGCCTTTAACAGTCAATAATTTTTATGAACAACACATCTCAACAGTAGACAAATCTCCAGTATATATAAAAAATTATAGAACCCCGAATATACAGCTTCAAGAAATGGACCGACAGATTTCAGACTTGTTAGAATCTGATGTCATTGAACCTTCAGTAAGTCCATACAACTCACCAATCCTAATTGTACCGAAAAAGAACAGTAACGGAGAACAAAAATGGAGGCTAGTAGTCGATTTCAGGCAGTTAAATAAGAAGGTAGTAGATGACAAGTTTCCACTAACTAGGCTGGAAGACGTTTTAGACAAGCTAGGAAAAGCAAAATTTTTCTCGACGTTAGATATGACGAGTTCCTTCCATCAAATTCCATTAAACCCTAAATCAAGACCATTGACAGCTTTCTCTACAGACAAAGGTCACTTTCAATTTAAAAGATTACCATTTGGACTAAAAATTTCGACGAACAGTTTTCAGAGAATGCTAACACTGGCGCTAAGCGGTTTACAAGATACAGCTTTCTTGTACGTGGATGATATTATAGTATTTGGAGAAAATTTATTAGATCACAACAACAATTTAATAAAAGTATTTGACAGACTTCGAAGGTATAATTTAAAATTAAATCCGGAAAAATGTAATTTTCTCAAGCCAGAAGTAACCTACCTAGGTCACTTAATAACACCAGAAGGTATACTGACAGATCCTAGTAAATACAATATTATCAGAGACTACCCAATACCAAAGAATGCAGATGAGGTGAGAAGGTTTGTAGCATTCTGTAACTACTATAGAAGATTTATCAAAAACTTCGCTGAGATAGCCAGGCCATTAAATAATTTATTAAAAAAAAGAAGTATATTTAATTGGTCAGAAGAATGTAATAAAGCCTTTGTTGCGCTAAAGAAAAAATTAATGACACCACCCGTCTTGACTTATCCAGACTTCTCAAAAACATTCATTCTAACGACAGATGCCTCTAATTTCGCGTTAGGAGCAGTCTTGTCACAAGGAGACATAGGACAGGATAAACCGATAGCATTCGCAAGCAAAAGTCTGAATAAACATGAGCTAAATAAACCAGTAATAGAGAAAGAATTATTAGCCATACACTGGGGAATAAACTACTTCAGACCATATCTCTTTGGAAGAAAGTTCATTGTATATACAGACCACAGACCGCTAGTTAGTCTTTTTACTCACAAGAACCCATCTTCCAAATTAACGAGAATACGAGTTGACCTTATGGATTATGATTTCCAGATAATATTCAAACAGGGAAGAATGAATACGAATGCAGATGCACTCTCTAGGATAGAATTAGATAGTAAGAAATTAATAGATATGATTCCAACACAGACAATTAATATAGTAACAAGAAGTATGGCGCGAAGATTAAAAGATAACAAAGTAGAAGAATCTGATATTCCAAATAAGGAGATTGATCACCTTCATGTTTGGAATGCAACATCAATATCAGATGTGAGGTATATAGACAAGCTTGTATTTAAAGAAAATAATGATAAAGAGAGGTTTAAAAAGAAAATAGGGATCCCAGGAATAAAAATATTGGCAGCAAAAAGTAATATAATCGTAGAATATAACAAAGAATCATTATCAGAGATAAAATTGATCTTGAAGACGTTATTATTCAATACATATACGATGGGAATAAGAAAGCTAGCGCTAGCAGAAAATAATGAAATATTTAAAAGAATTAGCATGCAAGAATTTAAAAAAATGTTTAATAAGCTGCAAGAAGAATTGAATTCAGAGAATTGTCTAGACATATTGATTTATAAACCTCCGGAAGAAATAAAAAATAAGGAAAAGATGAGAAAACTAATAAAAGATTATCATAATTCAGTACATGGAGGACACTGCGGTGTAAAAAGATGCATATCAAAACTTAAGCAGAAATATGTATGGAAAGGAATGAATAGAATGGTAAAAGATTACAGTAACAAGTGTAACATTTGCAATAAGGTGAAAATATGTAGGTATACTAAAGAGAGATTGGAAATAACAGAAACACCGAATACAGCATTTGAGACAGTGACTATAGATACAGTAGGACCATTACGACCATCAAATAACTATAGATATATATTAACGATACAGTGTGAATTGACAAAATTCATAGAAGCTATACCTTTAGAAACAAAAGACGCGCTAAGTGTAGCAAAAGCTATAGTAGAAAGATTCATATTAAAGTATGGTTGTTTCAAGAAATTAAAGACAGACAAAGGGACAGAATTCACGAACGAACTACTTAGAAATATATGCAAGCTTCTAAAAATTGAAAAAGTAACGTCGACACCTTATCATCATGAAACGTTAGGAACGGTAGAAAGAAATCATAAAGTTCTAAACGACTATCTCATGACTATGCAGAATGTAGAATTCTGGGATGAATCGATTCCATATTATGTTTATAGCTATAACTCAACTCCTCATGCTACTACAAATTACACGCCTTTTGAATTAGTATACGGTAAGATATGTACACTTCCTTGTGAAATATTGAAAAGTAAAAATGAAATATACAATATTGATGACTATTGTAATGAATTGAAATTAAGATTGAAACATGCGCAAATAATAGCTAAAGAAACACTAGTACAAGCAAAATGCAAGAGAAGAGAAAGACAAGAAAAAGTGCATGAACCCAAATTTAAAATAGATGATTATGTATATGTAAAAGTAGGAAATAAAAAGAAATTAGAAGCACCATTTAAAGGGCCATTTAAAATAATTTCGCAAAGTGGAACAAATAGTACCATATTAATAAATAATAGACATGTAGAACTACACAATAATAATCTTATAAAAGCTAGAGATAAGTAATAGAGATGAAACATATGTAATATACTATATTATATAATACCATGTAAAAATTATTTTCTTATGCTAATATAATAAAATAATTTAATTTTTAAAAGGGTAAGGGTGTAGTGCGCCAAGGTTGGCGACACCTGGTAAGCATTAATTGTTGACCGTTCGAACTTGCTTACCTACAGCAATCGCGAAAACTAGGGCACGTGTTGTTGTTGTCGATCTAGTTGCATTACGTTGACGCGTGCTGTGACCCAAGCAAGCAGCAACTTGACATACTTGCAGGGATCATATTCACTATGACTAGGTCAACAAAGCAATGATTGCAAATTAGCACCGTAAGCGATTTGTATTTGTTAGCATGTAAGAAATAATGTATAAATACGCTAATTATTGTAAATAAAGTTTAATATCGATTCTGAATCAAACTCAGATACAACGGTATTCGTTTTTCTTTCGGCTCTGACATAGAGCTTTGATCTTATCGGCTCCTTCAAGAGCTCAGTGAAAAGTCGTGCGACCAAAAGAATGGCGCATGTAAACAATCGGCTGAAGAGCTCAGTAAGTACTTAAATTTTTTTCTAAATACCACACAGACGTACATTACTATAACCACACAGGACTCCTACAAAACATCACACTAGAACCGAGCACGGCCGTGTGCGCGTGCGCTTAAAAAATTTTCCAGCGCACGCGTCCTGTTCGCTGACTGACTCACGTGCGCTTAGCGCACAGGACGCGTGCGCCAGAAATTTTTTTAAGCGCACGCGCACACGGTCGTGTTCGCTTAAAAAATTTTCAAGCGCACGCGTCCTGTGCGCTAAGCGCACGTGAGTCACCTAACGAACAGGACGCGTGCGCCAGAAATTTTTTTAAGCGCACGCGCACACGGTCGCGTTCGCTGTGCGCTAAGCGCACGTGAGTCAGTCAGCGAACAGGACGCGTGCGCTGGAAAATATTTTTAGCGCACGCGCACACGGTCGTGTTCGCTAAAAAATGTTCTAGCGCACACGTCCGCGCCCGCGCACATGAGTCGACCGCGTGCGCTCGTGAGTGTGCGCTTACATACCCTGATTTCTGGTAAATCATGGGCTTTCTACAGATTCCATTTGTAACAATTTATGTACCTGAAAAACGAATGCAAAGCGCATTTAATTATATGTATTGCATCCATGAATGCAGGTATGTTGGTATGAATTTGTCCAAATTTATAGTGTTACATTTTAAAGTTGTGGTATTTCCCCTTAAATTTTCATCTTTGGATATCCCGTTTCTAAGGAAAATTAATTCTCTCTCTTACTCTTTTTCGCTTTCTAAGATTATTATGTTTATTGTGAATGAAGGGATGGGATGTGAGGCAGCATAAAATAAAAACGCGCGAAAAATAGAGAAAGATGCAGAGTTTGTTTTCATTTTCAGCTGGCGTTTGTAGAACAAACTTTGTTTGATTTATTTTATTTATTAGAATAGAAATAGTATTGCTGGTGGTTCGGGCAATCGAGCAATCGATTAAATGAGAAATAAAAGGTTTGATTTCTAACCGTTAAATAAAAGAAACATCTTGTGCTGTTTATTCATTGTTACTTTGTTAATTATTGCAGTATGTTGAGCTATGAAGATCACAACATGTCTATTGAACAGAATTCATCAATTAAAAAAGAAGTTACTGATAGCCCCAACTCTTCACCAACATTCACAGGGATCCAAGATTACAACATGTCTATTGAACAGAAATCATTAATAAAAAAAGAGGAAGTTACTGATAGCCCCAACTCTTCACCAACATCCCCAGGGATCGAAGATCACATGTCTATTGAACCGAATTCATCAATTAAAAAAGAGGAAGTTACTAATAGCGCCAACTCTTCACCAACATCCCCAGGGATCGAAGATCACATGTCTATTGAACCGAATTCATCAATCAAAAAAGAGGAAGTTACTAATAGCGCCAACTCTTCACCAACATCCACAGGGCTGGCCATGAAGCCACGAAAGTACACATGGGCGGAGGAGGTGTCGCGTGATGAGATTGGCCTGGATGATTCAAGAGTAAGTTTTAAATAAGTTGTGGCATAAAAATGTACAAATTCGTCTAAAATAATTGTAATGTGCACAATTTTCCTTGGATTTGTAGTCATGCTCCGCTTTGAATAGCAGCACCGAAAGTCGGCAAGCAGATCAAGAACACAAGCCTCCAAGCATTAAACTAGAACCGATGACTGCTGAAGCTTCAGCCGCAAACGCTGATCGGGAAATTTCGATAGATTTCATTGGTCCGTTCTTTACTGTTTGGGACATTTTTGATATCACTAACACAGTTTCGTTTTTAAACTTTAGACACCACCAATGAGCAGAAATATGAGCGTCTGCTTAAGGCAGATAAACTCAAAACACCATTCAAGCGACGTCATTCGAATACACCGAGCCATGGCAGCGGCTCTAACAGTCCGAACAGCACAAATAGCGACAGTATCCTGGAGGCTGGCAGTAACCCCGTGGCGCAGGACTTCTTGCAGAAGGATAGTAAACACATGGTTGGAAAGCGTTTGCGTCATCAGAGCTGCAATTCGTCGTCGTCATCATCGTCATATGCTGAAAGTGATGCCGCAGTTCTATCGCGTCGTCAAAAGCAAATTGAATATGGCAAAAATACACTAGCCTACGATCGCTATGTGGAACTTATTCCAAAGTAAAAACTTGAACAATTGTTGCGTATTTTGTGTTGCTTTTACATTTATCTTGCTTTTATAGAAGTAAACGCTCACGTGATCATCCACGGACTCCCAATAAATACGGCAAGTACAGTCGACGTGCATTTGATGGTTTGATTAAAATCTGGCGTAAGCAACTGCATTATTATGATCCACCGACACAGATGGATGAAAATACCGATGAGAATGAAAGCGATGATTCGGACTTGCAATAAATTCTAGCAATTACAATAGATGTATTACAATGATGCGGAGATGTATTTTTGAATGTTTTTACAAACAATTTCAGTATTTCTGTAAATCTCAATTAATTTAAAGAAAAATATGGAATATGTTTCAGTGGTGTTATAAATAAAAATATCTGTTAAATAAAAAATCTTTTTTATGAGTTGAAAGAATAAAGCGATATATTTAAGAAATACGGTAACATTTTTGGGTATGATTGGAGCTAAACACCAAATTCTAAGAACCTTATATGAAATTTAGGAATACTGTAGTAAGATGTTTATTTGTATTGTATGGATTTCAACTATATTTGTGGATAAATTTTATTAGTGTATGAAAAAAACAGTCTGTTGTATAAAAAAAATATACATTTTAATGCATTTATATTGAAACCTATTTTAAAATTTAATTCGGATGAAGATCTAAGATACAAATTAACTCTCCCTTTTTTCAAGAAGATTTAAGATTTTGTCCAGTTTGTTGGACTGTCTGGTTTCATAATCAGCCAACTGAGCAAAAAGTTTCGTTTCCAGCGCTCTTAAACGAGCTTCGATATACATCTTTAAATCCCCTGTAATTAATTGCGATTCCATTACCTCATTTGGACGAACTGGCGCGATATAAGGAGAAATCCCTGGCTGTTGAGCGGATTTATGCATCTGCATATACATTTTGCATCTCTCAGCATTTGGTGTCAACTTGAGGTTGGAACTCTGAAGCATCTGCTGCACATTATCTAAATTAATCGCATTCGGCAGCAGAGTGGTGATGCCATTCGGATTGGGTGCTATATACAACAGTATACCGAAAATACAGATTTCGTGGCTGTTACCAAGTAACTATAGAGATTAAGGTTAGAGAACGTAATGTTATTTATTTCATACAAATGATTCCAATCACCTTCAGCATAATTTCAGCGATGCCTGATTTATTGATTTCAATATCGTATCGATATGAGAACACTTGTTGATTCAACGGATCATGACATCCAGGAACTGCATCATCGTTTTCGATGATTTCGTTTCCGTAAACAGTTTCGTTATATTCCTTTTGCGGGCCAGTAAAAAGCTCAACTTTGTTGGCCGTGCTGCACACCATTGATAATGATTCGATTTTGTAACGCGGAAAAACGCGTATCACTAACTCACACGGATTGTCATTCTGAGGATTAGGCTGATTTAGGAGTATTGCACGTTCATCGTCACTGAGAATTTCATCGAAACCCGGTCTGTTGGCGAAAGGATTGAAGTCAGATTCAGAGTTAACTCACTGGACAGTTTCGGTTGCTTACTTGATGAACACATCTTTCTGAGTCATTTTTACTTGTACTGTTTTTGTGATGTCGTCGCCGTCGCAATTGGAGCCAATCGACGACTTCCAATTGCTAAGAACTTTTACGCTGGTGTCCATAAATGAAATTTGTTCTTACAATTTACCCTCTTAAATAAGAGTTTTCGAGATTTTTTCGCAAGATTTTTGGCCTGCAATGAAAACAATATTTTCAACCAAATTTTTAGCAAATATGACCCAAGGACAAATGAAATAAACGATAAAACCAGTTGTCAGTAAATATGTCAGCAATGCTGACGTCATTTCATAACATAACCGGTGATTCCCAAACTTTGAGCTACGGCTGTATTTAAGATTTCTTTCATTTATATAATATAACATTTTATCGAAACTCTGATGTCTTAAAAAAGTTAAGGATCCCTAAATTCTTGGTGTTGTGATAACTATATGTATTAATACATATATGTATTAATTATGCATTTTCCTTAGAAAAAAATTAATGAATTGGGAAGAAAGTATAAAAATACAATTGGCGTTTTTCTCGGAAACTAAGATTTTCGATAAAATGTTGTTACATAAAAGAAAGAAATTACGTAATACACCTATACCTCGCTTTGCGTTGTTTTCGAAGTTGCGTCGCTGCTTAATTAGTACCAATTTTCACTGTGCGTCGTTAGGTTTTCGATGTTGCGTTGTTTTGGGTTCGAGTCTTTAATTTTTTTCTTGTTTTCTAACAGATGGCTACACTTTTGTTTCTAATTGCGCCATGCCATCAAATTCGGGGATTCCTCTTCTAACTGAAAATCAACGCAATTTTAATACAGTTTTATTTTTACTTTGTTTTGCTAATTTTAGAGTTCAGTTTCAATTATGTAGTGTACATATTGTGCTTTTTGTAACGTTTCAATTAGTGTTTGTGCTTTTTAAAAAAGAGAATAATTAATTTCTATAAATTTTTACGGGTTGTTTCTGATTACAAAAAAGGTAAATATTTTTCCAATTTATTTATTGGCAGAGTTATATTATTTTTGTTTTTTTAATGTTTACTTTGATCGATTTTCTTTTTAAAAAGTAGTATTTTCGTAACCCTGGAACCTATCTTCGATCTTTACATGGTTTGCTATAGAAAATCTTAATTCACTTTGCGTCGTTTCGATTTGCGTCGTGTTTTTTTGGAACTTAACCCCGACGCAAAGTGAGGTATAGGTGTACTAATAAATACCGAAAGTGCTATAACCCCGAAACCAGAAGAGAGCGGGAACAACCGACGTTGATGCTGGAGTCACCGTGCAAAACAACAACAACAAAATTTTTGGCCTTTTGCTCCGAAACTAGATTTTACACCGATTTCTTTGTGATTTTTTTACCCATTTTTAAATAATCTGCATACTTTTATCATCATTTCCGTTGGGTGGCAATTTTTAACAAATTTTGTTAGTTCGAGTTTTTCGAAATAACCTTGTCGTCAGTAAGTTGAGGTCAAATTTAGCAATTCTTTAGTTTCTGTCTCTATACTACTGTCAAAACTACTTCCATCTTCGGTGAAGAGTACACTGCACTACATCAAAGGTAATTGCTAATTTTCGTCTATTGCATAAACTGAAGATGGCTGGAAAATATAAAATTGTTATGGTCCGTCATGGTGAATCGGAATGGAATCAAAAGAATCTATTTTGCGGTTGGTTTGATGCCAATCTTAGCGAAAAAGGTAAGCAACCTGCAACTCTTGTGTAGTGTTAGGCAATCACTTTAATTTTCTCTTTTGGTTCGCTCACATTACTAAAGGCAAGGAAGAAGCAAAGGCAGCAGGAAAAGCAGTTAAGGAAGCAGGCCTCAAATTTGATGTCGCCCATACGTCTGTTCTGACCCGAGCACAGATAACCTTGCAAGCTATCCTGAGCGAATCTGGCCAGGAGAACGTCCCAGTCTGTAAAACATGGCGTCTCAATGAGCGTCACTACGGCGGCTTGACAGGACTAAATAAGGCTGAGACCGCTGCCAAATATGGTGAGGAACAGGTACAAATCTGGCGTCGTAGCTTTGACATCCCACCACCACCCATGGAGCCAGGACATACTTATTACGACAACATCGTAAAGGACGCACGCTACGCAGAGGGTCCCAAGGGCGATGCATTCCCTATGTTTGAATCGCTTAAGCTTACCATTGCTCGCACATTGCCGTACTGGAATGATGTTATCATTCCTCAGCTGAAGGAAGGCAAGCGTATCATCATTGCTGCACATGGCAATAGTTTACGAGGCATTGTAAAACATTTGGACAGTAAGTTTTTTGTGGGAAAAACAAACATCCAAAATAACTCCAAATTCATTTTCCAAATTTTAGACCTTTCTGACGATGCTATCATGGCTTTGAATTTGCCAACTGGTATTCCTTTCGTGTATGAATTGGATGATAATTTCAAGCCGGTTGTGTCGATGAAATTTTTGGGTGACGAAGAAACCGTAAAAAAGGCAATGGAAGCCGTTGCAGCGCAGGGTAAAGCAAAATAAAATGCTGCCAGGAAAGACATGTGTTCGTATTTCGCCATATAAAGACGAATCGAATCTTGCTGTTTACATTTGAATAATTTATTTGTTGTTAAGTATTCACACCAGTTGATAAAGTGTTAAGAAATTTAGAAAGTAATATCCTCCTTCAACAGAATTAATATTGTTCCAATAGAATTGGTAATGTTATTTTAATACAGCGTAACAGCGAGTAAAAATACAGTCTAGTTTTTGTTAAAAATAAATACATATACAGTATTGTGCATAACCCAAGCAACATTTTCTGTGACAGTGAAAAAAGTTCCATAACATTATTAACCATTAAGTTATAACAAAGAAAATTACATTTATTTACTTCTTAATATGTCTTTATTATATATCCAAAACAACAATAAATTTTCTTTCCAATAACGGT
>CATIVO010000017.1:0-11869 GCA_949629155.1 Myopa testacea
TGCGGATCGTGTAAAGAAATAATTTAAAACAAAATTCTAAACCAAATTTGAACATAGTAATACACATTGCGAAAAATAACAAAATATCGAAATCATTCAAATGTTGATGATTTAGTCAATTGGGTACACCTGTTCCTAAACAACGTCGGTTAATCAATGTAAAGATTACCGCGGATAGCATAATTCACGACACGCTTGAATTTGAAGCAGAAAGGGATGCGAAGGAGAGGAGGGAGCGCCGCAAGCTTGAGGAGGAGGAGGAGCACATTTTCTTCGGACTAGGAAAGAAACTGATTAGAAAAATTATGGCGTCGTTCTGCATAGACGAAGCGCAGCAATTAATGCTCGATTTAACAGGTTTCGTTGAAAAGAAACGATTGGAAAAAATGGCGGCTGCTGCTCCTGCTCAATAATGTGTGTTTCATTTAATTTATCAAAAATTGAATTATCAAATTTATCAAAATTTGTCAAATTCAAATTTCATTTATTAATGTTAATGAGTTTGAGGGGTACTCTGCTTTTTTTAAAGCAGAAGTACCTTCTTCTTTACCTTCTTTAAAAGTTATAAAGAAGGTAATTAAACTTCAGTAAAGTGTGATATATTGTATAATAAATTATTTCTATATTGCAGTTTGTGATGGCCCCACCATATAAAGAACGCCGATCATTCCAAGCGGTCCATAATTACCGTCGTTCTCACAATTACAAAGGCAACCGTAAACGAACAAGCAACAAGAGAAAACAACCACAACCAAACCACAGCCAACACAAACAACAAAGAACAGTCAACAACAACCCACCACCACAACCGGCCAACTAAAATACTCCATCCACCAGCGCCCACGCCCGGTTAGGCGAAATCCATATCCCACCGCAGGTGGACCGGACGAAGCGGCGATGGGCAATCCACCGACCGTGGGGGACGGTACGCGTCACCACTCAGGATGGCTGGGCCCACCTAACCATGGGGACATGTTCTAGGGTCATCACCACGAATGAGGACCATGCCCCGTAGCGCACATCACTGGGTATAATAACAAAAAAAAAAAAAAAAAAAAAAAACAAAAAAAAAAAATTAATGAATAACTTTTTTTTTTGCATGAAGCTGAGCTGAACCATCGCAGGATGGTCAGTAAATATTTTGCTCTCGCAGCAAAAGTGAACAAGTCGCTTCCAACCTTATTCGCTTTTCATTTCCAAAGAAGGGATGAAACTGTAACACTTATGTTAAGTATTCATATGTTAATCGTAGTATTACCAAAAAAAATAAATTGTAAACATTTGGGCTACATTATCCCAAGTAATAATTCTTAGTTTTAAGAAAATACGATAGCGAGCAACCCTGCTCCACTGAACATCACCGTGGTAGCCCTGATCATTTTTTGAGTGACAAATTTGCGCTGGCGCGATCATACCACGCATCAATATAATTCGTGCGAACTTTGCAACCGCGGGTCCATATAAGGGACGGCGATTGCAAAATCGATTCAGTCTAAAAGCGTTGATGGTCAGTGGCGGGTGCGTTAAGACACCTGGGCCCTATTGCACCAACAACTTTTCACTTATCACTTTACATATGCTCGAAAAGCACTTTTCATGAAAAGGAAAAGTGAAATGCATTGCACCAAAAACTTCCCAAATAAACTTGTCAAATTTGCAAGAGAGAGAGAGAATGTGAGAAGATTTTTGAAAAGTTGATAAGAGAAGCATTGCACCAAACTATGACTTTGCTTTGCTAATTGAGAACTTTACAAACGATATGCAAAGCAAAATTGACAAGCGTTTCTCCGTTATTTTAACGTACTTTGCAAAACAGCGTGTTATGCAAAGTGATTTCTCCCATTGATTTCGTTATGCACTGTCTCCCAAGATTATGGCACCTTGAAATGGGCGGAAGCCATCTTCGAAATTCTGGTAGAGCCTTGAATTACGCAATACTCTTGCATCGTGTGAACTTCCCGGCCAGTTGCAACATAAAGCGTAAATTTTACAATTCGGTCCACATACGATCATAGCATTGATTGCATGGTCACCGTGTCTATTTACAAATTGCTCTTCATTTACTACAGGCGCATCAATCTTAATCATTGTGCCATCAATGCATCCAGCAACTCGTGGAAAACCTCCAAGTTCAAAAAATTTCGCTGAAATGTATTGAGAATCGGCAGGCCAACGTATGGTTTCATCCATCATGGTGCTTATAACTGCATCAGCTACTCGATGGATGACTCTGCACACAGTAGACTTGTAAACGCCGTGCATTTTCGCAACACCATGGTATTGGCTCCCATTACCTAGCCAGTGTAAAGTTGTTAACAATTGGTGTAACGGTGTCAAACAATTATTACGCAAGTTTTCGTACTCCAACTGCGCTCCAATTTAAGACAACACAAATTCAAATTCGCTTCTATTTAATCTAAAATTTTCAACTACATTGTAGTCTAAACTGAAATTTATTCTTTCATAATTTCTCCGAATGCTTCGATCATCATTATCTTCCACTAGTTCCAAAATTTCCTAACGAAACATATCAATTAAAAAATAAACAACTCTGATATTAATTAACTTCATTCTAAATTCAGCTTATCATACAAATGATATGTGAATTTTTACTTTGCATAATATTTGAAAAACTTTTCATATAAGCAATAGCAAAATGCAAAGGAAAAGTGCTTGGTGCGATGAAATGAGAGAATATTTTGATAATTTGCAAAATTTCCCACTTTTCAGCTAAGTACTTTTCGCATTGCATTTCATGCAATGGTGCAACGCTTTGCTAACAAATTTAGGGAAATTTCTCTTTTCACATTTACTTTTCCTTTGCATATTGGTGCAATGCTTTTCTTGTCAAATTTTTGATAATTTGCTAATTCGCAAATGAAAAGTTGTTGGTGCAATAGGGCCCTGCTCAACCGAACTTTTGACTCTTTTTTTTTGCACTCGTGCTATCTATTTCCACCTTCTTTTCTTTCTCTCCTTTCTAAACTCTCCCTCCCGACTACGGTCACCCGGCTTCGGTCTTTCCCGACTACGGTCACCCGGCTTCGGCCTTTCCCGACTACGGTCACCCGGCTTCGGCCTTTCCCGACTACGGTCACCCGGCTTCGGCCTTTCCCGACTACGGTCACCCGGCTTCGGCCTTTCCCGACTACGGTCACCCGGCTTCGGCCTTTCCCGACTACGGTCACCCGGCTTCGGCCTTTCCCCCGGCACCGGCCGAACCAACCACTGGTGATTTACTTGCAGAGTTGTAAGCAGGTAAGCCCTTAGTGGCTGCGCGCATACCGAACACTCGGTACCTGAATCGCAGCGAATTGGTCGCACTTCTGTAAGCTACCAACTCCCTGCCTTCGGCCATACCAGTGGATACCATTGCAAGTCAACCGCGACTTGAACCGAATACACAACCCGTAACGTAGCCCACGTCATTAGGCAACCGAGACGCAGTGACGTCATTCCGCGAACAGTAGCGTAACTCAGCCACCGCGGCTTTTAACCGATTATGCAAACCGTAGCGTAACCTACGTCATTAGTCAACCGAGACGCAGTGACGTCATTACGCGGACCACCGCGTAACTCAGCCACCGCGGCTTTTAACCGATTACGCAAACCGTAGCGTAACTCAACCCAAACCGAATACGCAACCCGTAGCGTAACACCAGCAGTTTCGCTAGTAAAACCTGTACACTAGCGACGCTGCTGCGCGATCATTGTAGGAAATATTATTGTAAAGTAGTTGTAAGGAAATAAATAATAAACGATTTTCCGTCCGAGCCAAATCCTTCGTGATTGGTGAATTTTGCTGGCACTAACAAGCCAGCAGTGCATAATTCGGCAGTAAAATCAACTGAGGGTTACGAGACCCCTTGGTGTACCCTGGAATCGCTGAGTTTTATCCCAGCCCACGAATAAAACTCGTTACAAGGAGGAGGATGCTATATTACGGAGAAGAATCTATGGTTTGTAATTAAGTTAATATATAGTAATTATTATTTATTACAAGTAGTAAATTCAGTACTTAAAAATTTATTTTTTTTTTTAACATAGATGAGGAACGGAAGAAAATTATTTTGGAGAAGCAGATGGAACAGGAAAAGAATGATATGATATGGATTTCATTGCTGAATTCTTGGTTCGTTTGGAGAAAAAATGTAAAACCTTACAAATGGCTATTGCCTATCAGACAATGGATGAAATTGATAAAGTACTTGATAAATATATTAAGAATTATCCGAAGCAAATCGATCCTAATACATGGCAATTTTTGATCATAGTTATGTTGAGTATCGCTTGCTCAACAATTTTCCAATAAAAAATTCAATATTTCAAAAATTTGTAACATAATATGTCTTTAATGGAGACATTGAAAAGATGTATCGTCAAATGGACGATCCCAAGCATTCAAGCTATCAGCGACTCCTCTTTCGGAACTCACCGGACCAGGAACTCCAAAACTTTGAGCTCCGAACGGTGACGTTTGGGGTAAATTGCACCCCCTATCTCGCTATATGCACCCTCCATCAACTGGCTAAGGATGTAGATCCACAATTCCCACTCGCTGCTTGCAGCATTGTTGTTATCCAACGCTTCAAGCCATATCTTCATCGAAAAGATCAAAGAGCGTTGCGCCATAAGCAGAGGGTAGAGCAGGATGGACCATATATGCTATGAAAACAATTCCGTGTCAAAAAATAATGTATATGAAACTATTTGTTGCTGTTGTAAAAAATCTGCATGCAAAAAAGACCACAACCGAAATGTTTGCGTAAAATGCATTCAGGGAAAGTTGCTGTAAATTAATTACTTCTTTTAAACACGTGTGCTACAGAAATGAAATAAAAAAAAGGACTAAGTTTTAATTATTTTAGCAAAAATGCACTAAAATCCCATTTTGGTAGAAATCTACAAATCTTACGGGTGCACAACGTAAGTTTTTTTGAGGAGCAGATAAAGGTTAAAGAAAATTACATTTCAAACGCGATCTCTAATATAGGAAAACGCGCGTTTTAGGTGATGGTAGTGCAATTAATATAAATTTTATACTTCTTTCTTTACTGCAACGCTTCTAGTCTGTCAAGAATATTTTATCGAGGAGCTCAGCAGGTCGCGCATTGACAGATTTTTACAAAGTGTACTCTAAATTGGTGGACAGCAAACGCAACAAACTAATTGAGTTAATCATTGAGTATATAATGAAAACCGATATTCTTCTTTTTCCTTCGGACTTTGCATCAATCACCAAACAAATTGGAGAC
The DNA here is from genome assembly GCA_949629155.1 of Myopa testacea. Lineage (NCBI taxonomy): Eukaryota > Metazoa > Arthropoda > Insecta > Diptera > Conopidae > Myopa > Myopa testacea. The sequence continues at coordinate 5,256 of CATIVO010000017.1, forward strand.
CTGTTTCCACAATAGACCTTTCTGGTAGTGTTGTATTTATTATTTTTTCTACGCGTATACATATACTCATGTACATGTTTTCCTATTCCTACTAGAATTATTATTATATAAAAGGAAATAATAAGGGTCATGCTATGGGGAGACTATTCCAAAAATCACAACATAAGGTACAAAAAAAGAAACATCTATAACGTCAATCAGAAATACAATCAAATCAGATATCGACGAAGTATATGATTGCTCGATTTCCGCCAACAGAGTTGCAACGTTCTCTCGCAAAATGGGAGGATGTGTTAGATAAATGGCAACGCTCTTGGGACTGCGAAAAAAAATTTGAAGTTACTTGAAACCACAGCTTTCATTGCACAATAAAAACTTTTTCTCAGACTAACCTTAAAAATCGTGGTTCCCAAGAACTATTACGCTCAGCTAACGCAATACCAACTCAAGATGTGGAAGATTACATTTCATGTGGCTCATATATAACGACATGAATTGCTTACTTTTCGTAAATATTTAAAGCTTTATTTTATTAATAAACATTAATATGTTTTTTTGTTGGCTATTAGCTAAAATTTCAAATAAAATTAATTTCAAATAAAAAAGTTTAAAAAAATTAAGTTTTTGGAGTTATAACACGTTTTGTAGGTTTGCTGACTTGTTTAACTTTGAAGCGAACAAAGTTCCATTTTATCCATACTTTTACAGACAGTTTTTCTTCCGAGTTCATGAGGAAGTATAATGTTTCTAATCCTATTTGCATTTTTGAAAAAAAAAATAGGATGAGAAAAGGCAAACTTCTTTTGATGAAGCACGCTACTAACTTGTTCAGAGTTTCGTGCTATCCAGTGTGTTAGCTTTATGTATTGTCACAAATATTTAAATTGCAAACACATCAAAAGGAACAATAATAAATGGCGTACATTAAAACACCGGATATACATACATATGTATGTAGGGACAGAACGGCAACACTGGACGGAGGAACAAAATGACAACACTGGACGGAGGGACAAAATGACAACATTGGACGGAGAGACGGGAGGACAACACTGAACGACGCGTCAGTGTACAGACGACAGAAGATATCGAGAGAGTGTGAAAAAAGGGTGATCGTGATCGGCCGAGAAAACACGATATTTTTGACTGTAAAGTTAAAGTTTGGATATTAAACCCAATAAAATTAAAGAAATTGAAATAAGTGTTTTAATAAAACGAATACAAACCAAATTTAGTATAAAGAATAGTTTTATTTGAATTATGTGCCCATAATGCACTGACAAAGTTTTCCAGGTGGTTGTGGAATATTGACGGAATTAATAAGAGATGAAAAATGCCGAAAATTGTTCAGAAATATGCTAAACCGTGAAGAAGGTGACTTAGAATCGTAGAGTTTAGGAAGGAAAGTACAGAAGGAGTTTTGTCAGCGGTTTCCGACAGTTGAAACCCACATGTACATAGTTTCGTCGCAGTACCACGAATCAAAAACACTGAAGACACAAGCTGACAAAAAGGGAATAATGGAGACACGCTACAAATAAGCAATAACACTACAAAGAGATATACACCCATACCGTCGACATTTAACCAGGGTTCGGAAATGCTCGCTCTTGCTCGCTCGCACTCGCGAGCAGGAGCGACAAAAAAAAATTTTCAGCGCTCCTGCTCGCTCGAAAAAGCGTTTGTTTTCAGGAGCACGAGCGAGCAGGAGCGCATGAAAATTTTTTTTGTCGCTCCTGCTCGCTCGTGCTCCTGAAAACAAACGCTCTTTCGAGCGAGCAGGAGCGCATGAAAATTTTTTTTGCCGCTCCTGCTCGCTCGTGCTCCTGAAAACAAACGCTCTTTCGAGCTTGAAAGAGCGAGCTAGAGCGGAAAAGAGCGAGCAAGAGCGAGCCTTTTCCGAACCCTGCATTTAACACCTTCACATCCAACATCGATAGAGCGCACAAGCCCACAAAAAATGCAACGGTAAGGTTTCTCCAATAAAATATACATTAAAAACACACACCACCTCAATGAATAGACGAATATACACGGTCGAAAATTAGAGCTTAATTTTTAAATTTTTTCAACTTTCTTTGGGTTGGAATATTCCTTTTCCATCTCTTCGGATAATAATTACAACTTGTAAAGGTGAAATTAATTTTTCAACCACAAAGATTGTTCAAACTAAAAAGTTGAATCTTTTTTGTATGTGTTTACGCCAAACACTCATTCTGACTCGACCGTATACCCCAGCGCTACTCTGTCGCCCTCCCAGAGAAAGCAGCGCCATCTACTCCCCTGTAGATGCACATGCATTGCACGTCGATCAGCGCAGCCAACCTCCTCGACTGCGACCTGTCAACTCTTGACAGGTCAATGAGTTTTTGATGACTTCCGCCCCCAACTTTACTTTCTCGTGTTAAACCGTACTTTTGTGATCTCCGTGAGTGAACGCGACGTTACCATTTTTTCGACTGCGCAACCTACACGCGAGTGCCTTTCAAAACCACCACCACCATTACCACCATAACCACTACCATCACCACACGATCACCATCACCACGGTCATTACCATCACCAACCTCATCACCACAACCTCATTTCCACCATCATCATCCACACCACACAGTACATCGAACCATCGGTAAGTCTTTCAATTCCTCCGTCACTCTAAAACTTATATTATCTTATATATTATATATCGGTGTGTTGCGCTTACCTGTGCACAGTTTGCAACTAAAACTTGTAGCAAATTTCAATATTAGGAAAAATTTAAGTAATGCGTAGTTTATTGCAAAGTTTGAAATCTCATCCCAAAAGATAAACAATATTTATATATGTGTATGGTATACGAGTATGCCACAGTTCGGTGCGTTTTTACCACAAGCACAGAAGAAGCAGATTCGTGTCCGGGCCGCCAAGCAGGAAACAAAAAACTGGTGAGTAAATTCTAGCTAGCAAAACCGAGCAGCAAGGGCAGTAGCGGCAAGCAAAGGCAACCATCAACCTCATCAGGACTACAACGCATAGCCTACAACGACAGTAACGCCAACACCGACGTCGAAGTCCACAACAACCTCCGCAGAGCCGAATCGACGTTTGGCATACGGTCAAACAAACTGTGTTGTCCGATTGGTAAAGACATTGATAACAACATTCGTAATGCTGTTCTCATCATTATTAAATGCTATTGCGTATTGCACAATTTCTTGAACGAGCAAAACGACAAGATAAACGAGAAGTGGACACAGTCTCTAAGATTTGAAGAGTCAAATCAAAGAGTACAAACAGGGACCATAATTTACAGATATGTTTATCGACATGTTTAACTTTGAACCAAACACACTTCCATTTTATCCATACTATTACGCCAAACGCCCCCTTCACCGCTCGAATGTGTCCCGAGCCATACTCTTTGCGCCCCGCGAGGATGCGAATGAACTACTGCCTCTTGCTTCAGAAACTCTTCCAACTTCTCCTTCGACCAAAAATCAGACGAATAGTCAGCTTAATATAGAAAATATTTTAAAAATTTCATTTCAAGGATGAAATGTTTTGGATCTTTACAAAACCAATAATAGTTTAAACGAAAATTCGTCGTCAATTATGGGTCATATACTCGTAATAATAAAATACATGCTCCAAAACGACATACGCATAACTACGTGGAATTAAAATCGTAAACTTTTTCTTACGGCGCGTGCTTAGAGTAATAATATTCTTGGACATTTGAAAGTTTTTATTTTGTTTCTATTGCTACTTTGGTATTAGAGCCTTCTTACCAAAAATTCCGTTTTGAAAAGATTAACTTTGGATTAGTTAACTACGTGTTTAGCTATTATTATACAATAGTTAATTCATACATAGTTTCATATTTAGACTCACCGGAATTTAACGCTGAGGAAATCTTAGAGGAGATTATTAAAGATAATTGCTCCTGGGCAGAGATTGAAATGAATTGGTCCGCATGTAAAAATTATAGACTAGCAGAGGTTACGAAGGCTGAATGTACGGCTAATATACTTTCTAAATCGAAACATTATAAAAGACCGTTGAGGGTAGAATGTTGATGTATTCACATATACACTTTTATAATTAAAATTTTCGTTATCGGTTGTTTACACCTCAATTACCTTTTTTTATTCACTACTGTTTGGACCTTAACTACATTTTTTTAATTTAATTGAAAATAATAAAATTGACAGTCCACCATCTTTGTTTTAGAAAAATGAAAATAAATAAAATTAATTTACATAATACAACAAAACAAAGAACACTCAAAAGTTACCTTTTTTTAGACTACTTACTATGTTCCGCGATCTAAGTTTAACAAGAGGCCAAGTGGAAAATTATATGACAGGTCTTTCAATGGAAAAAACAAGTTGAAAAAATACAGGGATCCGAAACGTAAATGTACCGAAGATGCTGATTTATTTGAAGAAAATGTCGAATATGACGATGATGTAATGAGAACCATTCAATCATGGTTGAGATATATAATACGCAACTGAAGAAGTCATATATTAATGGAAACAGACTTCGCTATACAGAAAGCAATGTATTATTAATAAAAATTAACCTGTCCAAGAAGTGAATGCAGAGTGGTCTTTATTTAAACACGGAATTCTTGGAGCAATGCTTGTAAGTACTGGCTTTGTAAAGATAGTTGCCAACCTTTTCATTTTAATTGTTTTCCTGTTTCTTTTATACACAGATTAATATTGACTTTCAGTGCATTTATCCAGGAAAAGATAATTTGTTATTTAGAAGTTGGGCTAGATTTCTTAAAAAAAATTATATCATACTTCAAACACGCGATTAAAGACCAAGATTCTTTTAAATTATTAAACAAGGCAAGTGAAAATACCAGTGAAAGTGAGCATCCACATTTTATTGAAACAAGAAAAGATTCTAACCAGTCATTGATTGTACGTGAAAAGAATAAAGAACTTTCCGCGAGGAAGCAAGAAAAAAGAAGGCAATTTCCACTGACGAGAAGGACTTTACGTTTGTATACAACACAACATTTGGCGTTTGTTTTTATACAACACAACAACAACTAGTGAAACAGCATTTAAAAGAGCAGAAGGTTAAAGCATATCGCCAAATCCCTATGCAAGATTGGAGGAATGGATGAATGTATTAATGCCAAGCGAAGCAGCATCGGGCGACGGTTTTACTTTTAAACAAAAACTAGTCATGCTAGGAAGCGGTAACAAGATGCCTCTGCACACAGATGTCTCTTAATATTACAAGACAACACCGTATGATGCAGAAACGAAGAAGGTTATTGAGGTGGCACATGCAGTGCAGTTTATCAATAATCTAAAATCCCCCCAAGATTATTGATACCGATGTCTAAGGTTGTGAAACGTGAATATTACAAAAGTGACTCTAGATTAAGCACATTATCACAAGAACAAAATCTCAAAATGCCATGGTTCCTGGTCCCACCAAATTCGAGGTCGATTTGGGTAATGTGGTCGGCAGTCTAGTTTAAAATAGTGAAGAGGCAAAATATAAATCTATCTTTTAATCAATAATTGTAACACATGTAATATAGATAGAAAAAGCCGTCAAAATTTACACTCGATTGTAATAATCATCTAAATAATTATAAGTATCATACTTGTAAGCTTAGAACCTTATACATTTGTAACATCATAAATTGGTAAAACGCCAAGGATTATAGTAATAGTTTTAAAAATAATAGAAAATTATAATCATTTAAAAGTATAGACAAGTAAATGTTTTAAATGCTAAATTTTCATATAATTTTAATTGTTATGTGTTCAAATTTTTAAGTCTAAAATAAGTACATATTTCTGCAAAAGCATAGGACTTGTGACACAAAAATATATGTGAATTTATAGTGCACTATTTTTCATGTTTTCTGTATAACTATAAATTTGTTCCATAGAATCATAATTCAATGGGTTTAATATTTTAGTTAAATTAGCTGACAGAATTGAGAATAACTATTGTCCACAACAGAGTAAGAACAGTGGCAAACAGTATGGTCGCGCCCCGTGCTGCATGAACTGAACCGAGACAGAACTTTGTTTATTCAGCAACTAACAGGGCTATTCTCGTTGTCAGCTTGACATAAAATTGTAAAGACAGGTTCTCAGAGTTCTTGTTAATGCTTTTCAAATTGGTATTCTGGTAAATTGACACGGTGAAAGCTTTGCAAAGTTAACATGCTTAATAACTAAGTGTTACAGAAACGAAAATGTAATTTTTGACAGTACTTCAAATATTTAACAACAATAATAAGCAAAAATGGATCAGCCGGTAAGCTGGTAAGTGATTTTGATATTAAGTAAATTATTATTTTGTCGAATTATTGTTATTAATTTTTAATAGAAAATACGAGCGAACTACTGCAGAGCAGTTATCTTATTTCGTTCAATTTTGTGAAAGTCAACCACAACTTATGGCGGGGAAGACAAACCCGACGAGCATTAATTTAAAAGACTTGTGGATTCAGCTCAGCAACGTGCTGAATTCCATGAGGGTTCCGACCAGGACTTGGTCAAAGTGGAAGGAGATAAATAAAGGGTAATTTTTTAGCAAGTTTCTTTTTGGCAACACTGTTTTTGACAGCTCACGCGGGTTTCGCGCCTTGT
>CATIVO010000018.1:0-23842 GCA_949629155.1 Myopa testacea
AAAGCCAAGGAAGTGGGGCAAATAAAAAATATCAAATGCCCCATAATCAGAATCAAGTACAACAAAACTGGCAGACAAACCGACCACAGCAGAATTGGCCTCAAAACCAATTCCAGCAGACGGGGAATCAGAAAGAGTCAATAAACCCCAACCCAAATACACTTAACGGGTTACAGAGGAATCAGCCGAACAGAGCAAACCAAGCGCTATGTCATTGGTATAATAGACCAGGACACATGATAAAAAATTGCGATGCAAAAAGGAATTGGGAATCGTTACAAAGTAATCGCCCGGGAAACTGTCAAGGGCCCAGAACAGGCCAATAATCTGGGGACCCAAAAATATTAGTAACTTAGGGCCAAATGAAGGAGTAACAGTAATTCATACATCCGAACCGATTGTGGATACGTTACCAACTTTAACAAATAAAGTGGTAACCGTAAGTCCGACAACGGAAGCGATTGTTGAAACGTTACCAACTTCGAAAGACTTAAAACTTAATATCAAGTTGAAGAAGACTGACAATAACAAAAACAACGTCACAAAGAAAAATCATGCATTTGGAGAAAAAGTTGATTTAGAGATACCAATCATAGCGAACGAGAGAAAACAGAATTCAAACCCAAAAGTAGCTTGCTCAATGAACAAGTTAGCAAATAATAATAGAAATACAGAAACAGGAGTATCCAACTGGAATCAAACCCAGCTAAATGACATGTTCATCGAATTACCTTGCGCAGAGGCGATAAATGGAAAACTCATTTTACTGGTAGATACAGGAGCAGATACAAGCCTGATAAAGAAATGTGCAATAAAAGATAGCACAATAATAGGCAAGTCGAATAGGAAAGACTTAAGCGGAGCATTTGGAGGTTGTGTGTCTACAGAAGGATCAACTACTATATGTCATAATCAGGTACAGTCCTTACGTTTAACGCTACACGTTGTGTCACTTAAGCAAGGAGTACCGGCAGACGGCATACTAGGAAGGGATAATTTGTGGAACAAATCCAATATAAATACAATGGAAAAGATTTTAACACTCTTCAATGAAAAGAAAGAGGTTATTTTAGAATTACCAACAAAAACTATCGAGCAGATAGAAGAGGAAAGCAAACAACATTACATACCAGTTGATGCACGAACAATTACGATAGTACCATTAAAACTTCGTACAAAATTTAATGTTGTAATTCATACAGCAGAAATAGATCCAGGAATCTATATAGCAGACACATTAGGAAATGTGAAAGATAATACGATTTATGCTCCGATATTAAATACAACAGAATATGATTACGAAATAGATAGCGAATTTAAACCAAAATTCACAAACTTCGACGAGCACGCAATACAAAGTACTGAGTCAGTTAATAGTATAGGCAAAATAGATGCCAAGAGAAGAATAAGTGAATTGCTCAATGATATTGAGATAGATGAAAATTTAAATATGGAAGAAAAGAATTCAATAGAAGAAATAGTAAAATCTTTTCATGACGTCTTCCTATTAGACGGAGACGAACTTTCATTTACAAGTGTATTGAAACACGAAATTCCAACAGGCGCATATCAACCGCCAATAAACAGAAAGCAGTATAGATTACTGCAAATACACAGGGAAGAAATAAATAAACCAGTAAACAAACTTTTAGATGATGGCATAATCACACATAGCACATCACCGTGGAACTCACCGTTACTTTTAGTGCCCAAGAAAAGTGGCAAGGACGGCGAGAAAAAGTGGAGACTCGTAATAGATTACAGGAAACTAAATGAAGCTACAATCAAACAAGTTTTTCCAATTCCGCGCATTGACGAAATTTTAGAGCAATTAGGCCCTAGCAGATATTTTACAACGCTAGATTTGGCAAGTGGATGTCACCAAGTTTTATTCCATGAAAGGGACAAGGAAAAAACAGCATTTAATACAGGACTAGGGCATTTCGAATTCAATCGAATGCCTTTTGGGCTAACAGGTGCCCCAGCAACATTCCAAAGGATAATGAATCATATCCTAACAGGTCTACAAGGGATAGACTGTTTTGTTTATTTAGATGACATAGTTATATATGGTAGAAATCTAAAACAACACGAGCAAAGGTTATGTTCAGTATTACAGAAGTTACGTGAACATAATGTGAAACTGAATACAGAGAAATGCAAATTTTTGAGAAAGGAAATAGTTTACTTAGGACACAAATGCTCGGAACATGGTGCTTTACCAGACCCCTACAAGGTAGAATGTGTAAAGAACATAGGAGTACCGAGAAACAGGAAAGAGGTACAAGCATTTCTTGGACTAATAAATTACTACAGGAAATTTATTGAAAACACAGCTAAGATAGCACTACCAATTAACAAATTATTACGTAAAGACGCAAAATTTATATGGACAGAAGACTGCCAGCAAGCATTTGAACGATTAAAAGAAGCAGTCATGTCACCGCCAGTGTTGGCATATCCAGATTTCTCAAGAGTTTCTGTAACTACCGACGCAAGTAACGAAGCTTTGGGCGCAGTACTTTCGCAAGGAGAAGTAGGCGAAGATAGGCCAACAGCGTTTGCTAGCCGTAGGAACAACCGTTGAAGTCGACAAGGATAATGAGGAACCGGAAAACGGAACAAATAACACAGCAACATTGCTGTCCGACCCGAAACAAATAGAAACAGTAATTAAAGATTTTCACAATTCACCACTGGGAGGACATCAGGGTGCAGTGAAAACGTACCTAAGGATCAGGCAACAATATAGGTGGCCAGGGATGCAAAGGCAGATAAAAGATTATGTAAAAAATTGTCCTAAATGTCAAACGAACAAAAGTTCGAGATTACCAAATTTGCCCATGGTGCTAACAGATACACCCATGCGGCCATTTGATAAAAACTACATGGACATAGTAGGTATTTTACCAGAAACTGTGTCCGGAAATAAGTACATTCTGACTTTTCAGGATGATTTTTCGAAATTTATGGCATGTACAGCTATCCCAGACGCGGAAGCAAGTACTGTCGCCAGAGTTTCTACGATGAACTAATTACGCGTTACGGAATTCCACGAATTCTTATTACGGATAATGGAACTAATTTCATTTCGAAATTGTTCTCAGATACGTGCAAATTATTAGGTATTAAAAAATTACACATAACACCTTACCATCCACAGGCTAATGGCTCATTAGAGAGAAGCCACAGACCACGTTCACAACCACACACCCCACATTACGACCAAGCAAACACCATTCCGTACTTTATTTGGATTCGATACGGAAATGCCGACTAACTTAAAATGGAAATGTAGTCCGGTATATAATGCCGAAGATCCGAATAAAGTTCTGAAATTTCAAATACAAAGAGCTCACGAAATCGTGAGAAAGAATCAGGATTTAGCAAAACAGGTAGCTAAAAGGCAGTACGATAGCAAATTAAATTTAGTAGAATTTACGGTAGGAGATAGTGTATTAATTAAAAATCAAACTAGGAGTTTTCTCCAATGTGGGTAGGACCGTATAAAGTAGTAGGAATTAAAAGTCCAATTACGACGGTGTTAAATATTAAAGGAAAGGGAAAGCCATTCCACAAGAACTTACTTAAGTTATATAGTAGCAATTAAGAAGGAAATAGGATTAACTGGTAGACAATTAACGTGGTAGACAATTAGGCAGGAATCCATCAGAATCACTTAACTACGAAAATAAATTTAGGGGGAAATTAAACTAAGTAGTCATAAGTTAAAGTAAAATTAATCTAACCATAATAGGCACATTATTAGAAGTAGGATACAATAGATTAACATAGAACAGGGTTATTAGGATAGAGTAATATGAAATTAAAATTTTATTAAGGTAGGAATTAGTGGAAACACTGATAAAAAATTATATTCCGAGCAGAGACTTTAGGAAAAATGTTTGTTTTGTTTTCATAGACACACAAAAGTTACGCAACCAACGTCAAAACACACAAGATGACAGAAAAAATTATTTGGGTGCTATTAGCGGTTATGCAGGTGGAGGCACGTCTGCCAATAGAAGTGGAAGAATTAAAACAAACATAAAAGAAGAATAATATAGACGTAACAGGTCAAAATCAAACACAGTTTTAAGCATACTACATTCACAGCATACTACAACAACTCGGACAATAATATTTAAATAGGTGGGGTCACAACGGCGGCTAGGGGAAAGAGACCACAGCGAAGAAAGATAACAAAAATAGTCGGACTACAGTTTTTAATATATATGTATTTTTATTTAATTTTTGATTTAAACAATACAAAATTTTTAATAAATATATTATTAAATGGTCACCACCTACTGCAGCCCGGAGTACAGCTCGTCCAAACAAGGATATAGAGGGGGCAGCCCCGGCCAAACGCGATGAAACGCTTTCAGGATCCCAACAATAAACAATACTCACTCACTAGTGGGGTTAGCCTCAATAAACTCATCAAGTTGTGCCAGGATGGGGATGATTGGCTCCAAGTCCCACACATCCGCCCGGATAACGGCCGTAACGTCCTGAATATAGAGGCCGATCGGGAATACGTAGTGATAGCTCGGATAACGCGACATTGTTACTTTAAACGATTAAAACGGTAAAACTTTACTGAATAAAACCACTATAGCACCGAACGTATTTATAAGCGAGAGTAAACAAACACAAACCCGGAAACCCCATATGAAAAAAAAAAAGTTTTAGGAATTTTAGGAATTAAGGTTTTATACCAATGCATTTTTTTATAAATTGATTCTATATTTATATGTCTTATATTCGTTTTATTTGCTTGTTTACAAATCCGAACAAAGAATATTTATACAAATTTTCATATTAATTGATAACAAATCATAAAATTACAGACTTATATAAGGATTTATGTAGGACGATTGTGCCATATTACCCTTCCGTCCATGTAACCTAAAAGTATGCGCGCCACGCCCATTTTCTGCAACGTAAAATATAATAATGTCGCTCAATATTGAAATTTTATTGTCATATCTTAAAACTAGAAGCAATATGTGGTTATAAGGAAAGTTATCTTATAATCACATTTAATCACAGACGGGTATAAATAGTAGGCGTGGTCGTTACCCATTTTCAAAGCGAAATAATTGGCTTAGTAGTTTTATTATTGTGTTCAAATTTAAGCTTTACTTCCGTGGTATAAACTAAAAAACAACGGCTGATATCACATTTTTACTAAAAAATAAGCGTGGTCGTGGACCGATTTTGCCCATTTTCAATACCAACCTGCACACCCTAAGAAATTTCTGTAAAATTTTATCACGATATCTTCACCGGTTCTCCTGTGATCGTGATTTCAACAGACAGACAGACAGACATACGGACGGACGGACATGGCTAAATCAACTCAGGAGGTGACGCTGATCAAGAATATATATACTTTTCTATACCTATCGTCTCTATTTCTATGCGTTACACATTTCGTGACAAAGTGAATATACCCTTAACCTTAAGGTGTAGGGTATAAAAATTTAAGCATAACTTGCACTAAAATTGAAAATAAATTATATTACGTTGCAATTATAATATTAATAATCACACGCGTAATGAAATGCATGGCGATTTAGGTCACGCGTGCGACATATACCCTAAACGAAATAAGTATACATACAATGGTACTAATTAACAATTTCAGGGATAATATACGGTATATGTAAAGTAGCTGTTCCGTTAAATACACAGCCGTACCTATTTTAGAAATAAATGCACATGAAATCTATGTATAAAGACTTAATTTATGCATAACAACAATTTAAATATCAAATCTGCACCACGATGCAGACATAGATAAAATGTCAAATAAAGCTAAGACAAAAATAATTGCCTTAAAGATTGTAAAATATTCTTCTTAAAGCTATAAAATAAAATTCTTACAAAATATGTAATAAATATACGGTCCTATAAAATTTAGTTCATTAAAATTCCATGCAAAATATAATGACGAATTGCGTTAATAACCAACAAAACAAAAACTAAGAATCGAGCGCTTAACGCAAGCACTGCAACAGTGCAGAAACAAAATATAGCAACTGAACACGAGCAGAATGCAGTGTCAATTAAAACAATTAAAAAGTGAAAAAAAGGGGGAACCAAAAACACCAAAGGTGAACAACTTCAGAATAGGCGAAACAAAGAAAAAAGAAATATATTAAAGAAATAAGAGAAGGAAAAAAATATTTTTTTTAAAAACACATGTTACATGTTAAAACACATGTTGCTACACTATTTGTCATTCTTATACATAGAACTAAGAAACTATTAATAAAAACTAAGAATAAAACTAGTAATGAAAAAGGGCATAAGAAAAGAAAAGAAATAAGAAAATTAAAGGGAAAGAAAGAATATAATTGGAATAACGTTAGAAAGAAAAATAGATATAAAATCGTACATATTAAAGTAAAATGGAACATATCTAAATACTTGTACGAACTTTTTAAATACTTTCGAAGTTAACATTTATAACGAATTATATTCAACTAGAATAAAGTCGATAATTATTGTAAGAATTAAGACTTGTTTTGAATTAAATAAAATATTGCTAGTTAATTAATATTTCTAACTTAAAGTTATATACGAATATGACTTCAATTCTTTTTAACTGAAAACGAATTATAAATAGAAAAAAAAAATAATATATTGTAAGAGAAAAATGAAATATATAAAATTGATAATAAGTTAAGTGTGATAACAAAGAAGACAGCATGCAGAGAAGCTGACCTGAATGCCGATGTACACCCATCACAACAGCAGAAGTGCAACAACACACCACAACAGTTACGAACATTTACAACAGGGCGACGATTAGCGCCCAACCAACTCGAAGGGGGAAGGGTAGCTGGAACGACTGACCAACTTAGCGATTGCATCCAGTGCAGTACCGAAAAATGCAACCGCCATAGAAAGGGAAACACGAAGATTTAATAGCAGCAACAATCAGAAACTGACGAGATGACTTATTTTCAGCAGCCTTGAAACCACTACAACAACATAACCAGAAGATAGTCTCTGAACAAAAGTAGCCGATCATCAGTAGCACGACGCCATAGTACGGCAACATATTCAGTTACGGCAGCTTTGCATTAATGCCTGCGAGTGAACTGCTTGCCTTTTAAGCGGAAGTTTACGGTTAAGCGGAAGTTACGTCACGCGTATGCGACAGCAAAATCACGACCCAATAGCAGCGAGTAGACAAGCCAATGCAGCCAGATGTTCGCCAGTTGAATTTACGGCGACATTTTGAAATTTATGGTTTTATGACGTTCTACAACCTTACCTCAAGTGGCAGCGATCTAAAACGCATCACCACTATCTACAAGCAAAGATATTAAAGATGAAGAAGCAAGCCATTACAAATGATGATTCTGGTAACATCGCAACCATCAACTATCGTTCAAGCGAACAACAATTGACCCCAATTGCTGGACAAACGATACTACCGACAACGAACAACTACATCTGATCACCAATACAATGGGTATTAAGATAGAATGTTAACAGCGACTGGTTTTGAACACAACACGAATATAATCACGTCAGCTACCCAACAGCAGCATTCCCACAACACATGGAAAAGAAGACATCGATGCAACGGGGTGTACATCAACATCGAAGTCGTCATCAACAGCAACATCAGCATCAAAGTCAAGACCAACATCAACTTTAAGATTGATATCGACGTCAACAACAACATAGTATTTCAATTATACACTACATATACTATATTATACATTTGTATATATAACCACCAAACACATATTATTGTGATCACACTCGCATTAGATTAAGTACTATTAAGTAGTATTGAAAGAACACTAAAGCCATACTAAACATAGCCATCCACAATTTTTAAAAAAAAAAAAAAAACCATAAATGCACAAGAAAAATTTAATATAGTTCTATACGATACTAAATTTTTCTTCCCCGAGGGTGGAGGGATGTTGTATGTCGCGATCGCAATTTCCAGTTCAGGAGATAAGAACTTCCAAGGCCAGTATTATTGTTTTTATAATACTACTCCGCGATTGAGTCAAGGCCAAGTTCACATTAATGCAACCACAGCACTTTGCTTGGTAATCCCGAAGCTTTAGTTTAATTTGGTTTAGTCAAGCTTTGGTTTAATTAACTTCCAAAGCCAAGGTACCAACTAGAACACTTCATGGAATGGATTGTGGAAGCTAGCATTTAGTAGCGAGCTTCCAAACAATGAAAACCAAAGCGCTTTGTAATTGGAGTGGACTGTGGAAGCTAGCTTTCAGTAGCAAGCTTCCAAACCATAAAATCGCTTGGTTTGAAAAAAACCAACGAAGACAAGTTGGTTAATTGAAGACAAGTTGGCGAATGAAATAGGAGGAATTGGAGTGCCCGAGCCGCTTTGTATTCAATGGACTGGCAACGTTACCAAATATGAAGGATATTCAAACAAAATGCAAAACTTGAAAATTGGATTACTCTGGAAAGAAGATGAAGCACATTTGCCTAACAGTCTTTCAACGGCAACCACACGCTTGCGTTGTCTAAAAATAAAGATGGAAAGACCATCAATTAACCCAGGATTTGAACGATCAAATCCATAACCTACTGATTAAAGGTTATGCAACTCCGCTGTCAGATAATTCATTACAAAACGATGGAGAAAGAATATGGTACTTGCCGATATTTATTGTACGTAACCCGTTGAAGCCAGGTAAAGTCCGCCTCGTTTGGGACGATGCCGCAACAAAGTGGACAAAATTGTCTAAATGATTTTTTATTGAAAGGTCCTGATCTTTTAACTCCTCTTGTTCACATTCTTTTCAATTTTAGAATGGGTGCCATTGCCATTTGTAGAGATATCGCGGAGATGTTCCATCGAATTCTTTTAAAAGAATCAGATAGAGATGCACATCGATTTCTTTGGTAGAACGCAGATGAAAACAAAATAGCAGCATTCAAACTAAATGAAAAATACTATACTACATGCAGGAAATGAAACTAGAGCGTTACACGCAATCATTCATCATCATTATGTCGACGATTTTATTGATTCAATAAGTTGGTGCAGGCGGTCCGTCGCATCAATGCTCAGGGTGGGTTTCATATAAGAAATTGGCCGCAAATGGCATAAATGAAAAGGCCGTTCACCGCGAAAAAATCATAGGGCTTTATTGGAATCCACGAGAAGTGCGTGAAGTTAAATTCGTAAATCCGACGCGAATTTAGCAAAGACACAAACCAAAATACGAATTTAAATTCGTGCATAATTAGCAGTGCCAAGGTAAGGTGTCATTCAGATTTACTTATTCGTTTAGTAAAACATATAATCTGAAAACGGTTTGCATATTGTTGGAAAGGTCAATATATCAGCTACCTTATCCTGAAAAATTCATCCGTACACAGGCAAGGATGTGGCGTCAGTGGCCAATGTTACCCAGTGTACCTCCAGAAGCACTTCTCATACGCATTTTGTTCAACAAAAAACATAACTTGGACAAACGTTGTATACAGTTCGAAAGGTCACTGTATCAGCTACCTATTCCTGAAAAGTCTAGCCGTGCACAGGCAAAGATGTGGCGTCAGTGGCCAGTGTTGGGTTACCCAGTGCACCTTCTCATACACTTCGACAAACACTTTGTTCAACCAAAAACATAACTTGGACAAACGTTGTATACTTTGTTCAACAAAAAACATAACTTGAACAAACGTTGTATACAGTTCGAAAGGTCAGTATATCAGGTACCTATTCCTGAAAAGTCTAGCCGTGCACAGGGAAAGATGTGGCGTCAGTGGCCAGTGCTTGGTTACCCAGTGCACCTTCTCATACACTTCGACAAACACTTTGTTCAACAAAAAACATAACTTGGACAAACGTTGTATACAGTTCGAAAGGTCACTATATCAGCTACCTATTCGTGAAAAGTCTAGCCATGCACAGGCAAAGATGTGGCGTCAGTGGCCAACGTTTGGTTACCCAGTGCACCTTCAGAAGCACTTCTCATACACTTCGAAAATCATAACGCCAAATATATTAAGTGCGTGAAGTTAAATTCGCGTTTTTGATAGTTAAATTCGTAAATAGCGGAGACACAAACCACAAACACGAATTTCAAATTCGTGTTTTTCACACATGCGTTGTTCACATCAGAGCAAATATTGAATGCAAATTTCGATTAATCCAAAATATAACTACGATATATGCTATACATCGTTGAAAAGAGAACGTCGAGATCTTTCCAACGATATCGGTTTGATGCGTGCACTCGTAGAACTTTGGCGTCAGAGGTCACCTAAACTTAGTCTATGCGCGATGCATATCAGAGTAAACTTTGAATGCAAATTTCGATCAATCCGAAATATAACTTCGATATATGCTATACATCGTTGAAAAGAGGACGCCGAGATCTTTCCAACGATATCGGTTTGATGCGTGCACTCGTAGAACTTTGGCGTCAGAAGTCACCTAAACTTAGTCTATGCGCGATGCATATCAGAGTAAACTTTGAATGCAAATTTCGATCAATCCGAAATATAACTTCGATATATGCTATACATCGTTGAAAAGAGGACGCCGAGATCTTTCCAACGATATCGGTTTGATGCGTGCACTCGTAGAACTTTGGCGTCAGAGGTCACCTAAACTTAGTCTATGCGCGATGCATATCAGAGTAAACTTTGAATGCAAATTTCGATCAATCCGAAATATAACTTCGATATATGCTATACATCGTTGAAAAGAGGACGCCGAGATCTTTCCAACGATATCGGTTTGATGCGTGCACTCGTAGAACTTTGGCGTCAGAGGTCACCTAAACTTAGTCTATGCGCGATGCATATCAGAGTAAACTTTGAATGCAAATTTCGATTAATCCAAAATATAACTTCGATATATGCTATACATCGTTGAAAAGAGAACGTCGAGATCTTTCCAACGATATCGGTTTGATGCGTGCACTCGTAGAACTTTGGCGTCAGAGGTCACCTAAACTTAGTCTATGCGCGATGCATATCAGAGTAAACTTTGAATGCAAATTTCGATCAATCCGAAATATAACTTCGATATATGCTATACATCGTTGAAAAGAGGACGCCGAGATCTTTCCAACGATATCGGTTTGATGCGTGCACTCGTAGAACTTTGGCGTCAGAGGTCACCTAAACTTAGTCTATGCGCGATGCATATGAGTAAACTTTGAATGCAAATTTCGATCAATCCGAAATATAACTTCGATATATGCTATACATCGTTGAATAGAGGACGCCGAGATCTTTCCAACGATATCGGTTTGATGCGTGCACTCGTAGAACTTTGGCGTCAGAGGTCACCTAAACTTAGTCTATGCGCGATGCATATCAGAGCAAACTTTGAATGAAAATTTCGATATATCGAAAATATAACTTCGATATATGCTATATATCTTTAGAAAGAGGACGCCGAGATCTTTCCAACGATATCGGTTTGATGCATGCACTCGTAGAACTTTGGCGTCAGAGGTCACCTAAACTTAGTCTATGCGCGATGCATATGAGTAAACTTTGAATGCAAATTTCGATCAATCCGAAATATAACTTCGATATATGCTATACATCGTTGAATAGAGGACGCCGAGATCTTTCCAACGATATCGGTTTGATGCGTGCACTCGTAGAACTTTGGCGTCAGAGGTCACCTAAACTTAGTCTATGCGCGATGCATATGAGTAAACTTTGAATGCAAATTTCGATCAATCCGAAATATAACTTCGATATATGCTATACATCGTTGAATAGAGGACGCCGAGATCTTTCCAACGATATCGGTTTGATGCGTGCACTCGTAGAACTTTGGCGTCAGAGGTCACCTAAACTTAGTCTATGCGCGATGCATATCAGAGCAAACTTTGAATGAAAATTTCGATATATCGAAAATATAACTTCGATATATGCTATATATCTTTAGAAAGAGGACGCCGAGATCTTTCCAACGATATCGGTTTGATGCATGCACTCGTAGAACTTTGGCGTCAGAGGTCACCTAAACTTAGTCTATGCGCGATGCATATGAGTAAACTTTGAATGCAAATTTCGATCACTCCGAAATATAACTTCGATATATGCTATACATCGTTGAATAGAGGACGCCGAGATCTTTCCAACGATATCGGTTTGATGCGTGCACTCGTAGAACTTTGGCGTCAGAGGTCACCTAAACTTAGTCTATGCGCGATGCATATCAGAGTAAACTTTGAATGCAAATTTCGATCAATCCGAAATATAACTTCGATATATGCTATACATCGTTGAAAAGAGGACGCCGAGATCTTTCCAACGATATCGGTTTGATGCGTGCACTCGTAGAATTTTAGCGGCAGAGGTCATCTAAACTTAGTCTATGCGCGATGCATATGAGTAAACTTTGAATGCAAATTTCGATCAATCCGAAATATAACTTCGATATATGCTATACATCGTTGAAAAGAGGACGCCGAGATCTTTCCAACGATATCGGTTTGATGCGTGCACTCGTGGAACTTTGGCGTCAGAGGTCACCTAAACTTAGTCTATGCGCGATGCATATCAGAGCAAGTTTGAATTCAAATTTCGATATATCCAAAATATAACTTCGATATATGCTATACATCGTTGGAAAGAGGACGCCGAGACCTTTCCAACGATATCGGTTTGATGCGTGCACTCGTAGGACTTTGGCGTCAGAGGTCCTCGAAGTTATATTTTGTATATATTGAAATTTGCATTCAAAGTTTGCTCTGATATGCATCGCGCATAGACTAAGTTTAGGTGACCTCTGACGCCAAAGTTCCACGAGTGCACGCATCAAACCGATATCGGTGGAAAGATCTCGGCGTTCTCTTTTCAACGATATATAGCATATATCGAAGTTATATTTTCGATATATCGAAATTTTCAATCAAAGTTTGCTCTCATATGCATCGCGCATACACTAAGTTTAGGTGACCTCTGACGCCAAAGTTCTACGAGTGCACGCATCAAACCGATATCGTTGGAAAGATCTTGACGTCCTCTTTTCAACGATGTATAGCATATATCGAAGTTATATTTTGGATATATCGAAATTTTCATTCAAAGTTTGCTCTGATGTGAACAACGCATGTGTGAAAAACACGAATTTGAAATTCGTGTTTGTGGTTTGTGTCTCCGCTATTTACGAATTTAACTATCAAAAACGCGAATTTAACTTCACGCACTTCATTTTAGTTGTACGAGTATTTTAAGTACGACTCTGCTGCACTCAATTGTCACGTTTAGTATTTTCATCACCACTCATCGTCACGAAATCACGTGCTCATAATAATCTCTTAACGTTGGCTATGGTATTTATGCCAGGTATCCGGAATATCGATATCAATCCTGAACATTGCAGAGCGAGTTCAATGGAAAATGATTTTATGTCTTTGGGAATTGGGACAAAAGAAACACTGTCCGTTGCTCTGGAATAACGTCAAGAAATCCTCTCATCGACCAGTCATATAAAATAATATGATGATGGAGAATGAAAATCCACATACATAGTGGATTACATCATTTTCATTTTATATACAGAAACATTTGAATGGAAGCGGAAAAAACAATGTTTATAAAATAAAGGACATGAAAAAATAGCTTATTATTGAATGAAAAATATGTTCCTATATTTTTACATAATTTTTAACTCAATAAAATCGCAATAAAACGAAACGACGCAAAAAACACTCACATTCGCTTTTTATTGAAAAATTGTAGAACAGAACGAGAGAAAAATACAAGAAATATTCGCAAGGCCACAGAAAATTTTTCAATTTAAAAATGCAATGATTTAAAATGTTGTCTGTTTATGAAATAATAAACTAACTACCACCACATAAATTAAAAAACTTGTTTTGCAAAAACATTTGTTTAAATATTTAAATAATTTATAAAATGAGCAGAATAAACTTTTCCTGTATGACGTCATTTCATTTGTTGCAGAGCCAACTCAATGAAACATCGTTTCAAGTGGTGGGTGGTCGGTCGGTCGACGACCATGTTTTTTTGTTGTGTAAACATTTTCTATTTTTAAATATAAGAGAATCTTTTATTTCAATATTTCATGCACTGATAAGATAAAAACACAAAATTCATGTGTACAAACACAAAATATAATTAAATTAAGAAACTCTTTTAAAGCAAAGAAAAAAGGAACTCAACAGCGGGGAAAACAAACGCGACAAAGACACGAGACGATGTTTCCAAAGAGACAAGAAAAATGACACATTTTATATTTAAACAAGGTTATTTTAAGGTAATGAGGCATTCAAGAATTGATATTCGGACAAAAACAATGAACCGTGAATGCAGTAAAAACGTGTGTATTTTATTATTTATCGAAATCTAAACATTGGCAATAATTTTATCCCTAAGCCAGACTTTTTTAAAAATCTGCCAATTAGGCTTCGTTGTTAGAGGTTGTTATAATTTTAAATACATTTAATTTTAAAAGGGTACATTATATATATGTATAATGAAAGCTGCACATTTTTTTTTAATTAAAATTCAAACCCTCCCTCAAAAACCAAGAATGCTCAGACATGGCATACTTCATACCCGACTTGCAACCTAAAACTGAACGCTGAAACAAAAAAGATGACACCCAAAAATGTTCAAATTCAAGAGGCAGCCAGACTAAACGAAAAAACGAAATTCAAACCAAGCCAAGACAATCAGAACACTTTACGTTCCGTTCCACTTCTTGCTTCTTTCCACTTCTCGCTGAATTCTGCTCCTTGCTGCATTCCACTCCTTGCTGCATTCCACCCCCTGCTGCATTCTACTTCTGCTATTTCTACTCTGTTGTGTGCTAATGAAATACTAAAGGTCAAGGAACAAAGCTAAAAGCGTTCAAGCGTCAACGTGCACAGCGTCATTCGATGAACATATAGAAATAAGAACAAAAAAGAACTTGCAGAGTGAAAAGGGAAAGTTTTTTAATAAATATATTTTTAAAATACACTGAGAAAAATGAAATCATATTATAATGAGTTTATTTCTCCGAGTGTGAAAAATTACAAGACAAGTGTTGTTAATTCTTTTAAAAGTTATATGCAGAAATACATAGTAGTAAATAATACAATATATTTTTAAGAACATCGGCTTTCATACAGAATAGTTTATTTATACTATTGTAAAAAAAAACAGAAATAGTTCTATCTTCGACTTGGTCGAAATAGCCTACACCTTCTTGACCTCTAATTAAAGATTTCTTAACTGAAAAACCTTAGAAGCACCGAATCCTGGAAACTTGAAATTGTGAATTCATGGGAAATTGTGTTAAAGTTAGCGAACTACGCCCATTTGTGCATGATAATACAAATGTGTGATTTTAATATGCTCAAAATTACGTAAGACTTTACTGTCATTCTGTAATTCGTTACTGTCTGGCGAAAAACGTAAAATATTTCGTAAGCAGCTTGTGACTAATTGAATTTCATTGCCAGCCAACAAAATATATGCGACGGCACTCCTGCACCCCTTTCAAAGTAGCGCATACTTTATACTTTATGGCACACCAGCCGAGTACGATGCATGGTACTTTGTGATACCATTTGCCACGAGCTGCGCCAAATTGGGGCACATACATACATATGTGTTTTTTTGTTATTATATCGTATGGTTAGAAATTGATTGGAAAGGCATCACGGAACTCGCTCATACTCACTGACACTCATTCACGAGCGTTCAGAGAAAACACAAGAGATATACTGAGATTCTGCAGCAGGATCTCCACACTTCCAAGAAACTTCTTACAATTTCTAAGGGAAAAACGAAATAAAAGAATGAAAAGAATTTTCAAATAAAAGGTCAGAAACTTCTGGGACTACCCTTGTAATTGCGTTGCCAGCTTTATTAATCGCTAATGACTTCCATATACTTGTATAAATTAATGTTTTTCTAGTTGTGTTCTAGAATCACAAGAACGGAAGCGTCTCGCTTAATCTGATTTTTGAAAATTTCGACCATTTTCATATTTTAGTACTTTACTGAACTTACTGTAGGTCTGAGTGGTTGAAATCAGAGCAGAGAGAGATCAAGAGTAATCCAATGCACCCAACCAACAAACCTATTGGCATCCATTATCAAGATCTCATTACTCCTAGAACATACTATTGTAACATTGTAAATCGTTAATTTATATAATACTTTTAGTGGAGACCCTCCTTTCGATTATATTCAAAATTTCATTTATAAATGACTTAAAATAAAATTCAAATAATTAACAATTCAGCAAATGGTATATAAGTTGTTAGCATACTAAACGGAAATCTTGAAACCTGAGACACGTTTATTTTTTGGTCTCAAAACCGTAAATCAAAAGAGAGGGAAGGAATTCAACTTTGCACTTACTTAAACATACTGAGGGTTATAATCAAAAAGCGCGGCCGTAGGCCGAAGGACGCATACACGCCCTAAAATTGGCCACAAAACACTATTCTGTTGCGTAGCCAGACGAATTGTACCAGACGAATAAATTCCTACTTAATAAATAATAATTAATAAAAAAAAACACATCATGAAATACACATAAAACACTGTTCTTAAATAATCATTTCTTCCTGCAATTTACCAACTCTAACGGTAAGTATGACATATTATATATCGCTGAAAAGAGAAACCCTTCCGCGTGCACTGAAAGTTTTTGCTGATTATGAAAGGTATTGGAGTAGGCTATCGAACCTTATATTCCACTTGGCCAAGTTATGTTTTTCGTTGAACAAAATTTTTCGCTGAATCTTTGAAGTATATATATTATCCCCTTGAAATGTGTATATTTGTTGCTCAAAATAAATATTTCGTTGAACAAAAGAGCGCTAGTAGTGAAGCCATTACTTTGGAATGGATACAAAATACGAATCCGTATTTGTGTTTAGGGTTCAGATCTTTGCTAAGTTATCGTCGGATTTACGAATTTATCTTCACGCACTTCTTAAACTTATCCACCGGATACCTTAAAACACATGTAAAGACGTCCAAAAATTGCAAACTTTCAAAAATTTGCTCCGATTTTCTGACTAGTTCATGTAAGCTTGCCAATGTTGAGAGGAAAAGGAAGGAAGAAAGCCAAGTGTTTGTTAATCGCATGCCAAACTGAACTTGATATTGAACAGACGCCGTGTTCAATTTCTCAGCTTCTGTGTAAGTGAGAACTTTAAAGCATACTCACTAAACTAAGAAGGAGGAACTCCTACACTTAGAAGAAAGAAAGAATGATTATGTGACGAAGAGATGTTTAAACTCATTCATTTCGGTATAAAACACGATACAAAAGTTACACTATACCTCTTCAAACCAAAAACACTTCAACAAAAAACCTACAATTGATGACCTAAAACTTGGCCGCAAATTGATCTGCACTTGGTCTGCACTTAGACGGGAAGATAAATGAAATTAAGGGAGTTGAAATTTCGGTAGGAAATAAAACTAACAAAACATAACGAATCGTTCTTTAATTGAATAAAAAAAAGCCAAGTGATCTGATTTGATTCAAGTGTAGTCATTCTACGTAATCTTTCAATAAAAACTGTATTTTACACTCATTACTACTCGTACATTAAAACTATACTTATTTTAGGTATTTGAAAGCTAAGCAAAATTCCTTAGAGTGGAAATCATTACTGAAAGACACTGATGAAGCTGTTGATTGCAGACTAAACTGGAAAGTTTCTTGCCAGCTTTTATTTCGTTTCTCGATGACGAACACCTCAATGACTTAACTTAAGGAAAATGGAAATGAGTGCATCAAGAAACGATAGGAATAACAGAATGTAACAAACAGCAGAAAAGCACGTTTTACAGGAAGCAGTTCCAAAGGAAAGGTTAGTGTACGAGGGCCGATGTCAGACTAAGCGTCTTGAGACCGGACTCACTCGCGCTGATTGTTTGATTCGTTGCATGTGTCATCGATGCTTTGTACATTTTGCGCAATGTGGCAAAATAAACGCAATGAATAAAGACGTTCGATGAGTTCCTTACACCTGCATTCGTCTATTTTGGTTACGGATTAACTCAGGATTTCTTCTTTTTGTCTTGTTCTTCTCTTGTTTGAATAACTTTACTTGCCACTGCAAATTTTAATGATGAAGTTACCAAAAGTTTAACAAAAAGTAAGAACGTAGAAACAGAAGTATTTAGTTATTAGTTTCTGTTCATTTGTGCGAATGATCAAATGGGCGGATGAATCATACAAGCATACACTGTTTTCAAGGATATGATTGGCTTCCATTTTGTTTTTCCACTCTTAACACATAACACATTTGATGTTAAGGCCATTTTGAATATTTTGGCCTATTTTATGTTTATCCACAACCTGCCGTTAAAAATATGCTTTTAATGACGAAGGCGTCAGGTACGAGTACGTCTCCTGCAACATGTGTAAGTTTTAATGTAAAATTAATGATGCACAGAAATAAGATTGATATTTTTATAATTTATGATTTATATCGTACTAACTAAATAGAATTTATGAAGTTGATAAATATTACCGAAGACTGCTATAATTACAGTCTACAATCAGTGTAGGCAGCTGTTTTAATAATAATAAAGTAAACGTATAGACTTTATTATAATCAATAATAATTATTATTCGTACATTTAAATTGTATACTTTTAGGTGTGTCACAAAGAGGCTCGGTGGTTATTCAACTTCGAAACTACAATAACAAATTTAAAATTGTTCAAAATTGAATAATTTTATAATATTGTAAATAAAAGAAAGTGGAAAAAATATTTTCTTTCCCAATTAATCTGCAAGATGATTTATATAAAATTTTATTTTATTTAGATTCATTGATTGGTTCTAGACTGAAGGTAACTGAGTCACAGTATTGATAGTGAAGAGAGAATTGAGAAAGTCACGCGAAAGAAATCACGAAAGTATAAAAAACAATATTAGAATTAAATTACTTTCAGTCCAAATTTCAGATAAATTGGAAACGTAACTTTTGTTTGATTGATTTGGATTCATATTATCAAAAGCAAACTGAAATATAGTTATAATTCTTAAATTCGATTGAATAGCTATGTTGTAATAATATAAGATCAACTTTGGAAGCTCTTCCACTAAACGCAAATAAAATAAAATGATGTAACTAAAAATAATAATACTAAAAAACAGTTAAATGGGTATAACCGTAAACATGTTTGAGCCAAATTATGTCTGCATGCATGTCAAGAAAATATTAGAAAAATAATAAATTATAAGAACCGCTAAGTAAAGCTGATTGTTTCTAGTTAAGTCAGCAAAAAACATACAGAAGAGTATATCATGTAACTAAAAATGCAAGAGTAAATATAATATATATGTATTCCTATATATGTATGTACATGCATACATACAACCCTAATGAAGAATAAGCACGTTAGGTACATATGTTTCTTTCGGTGGCGTGTTAATCATGTAAAATAAATTATTTTTTTAATGACTAAGAAAAGCAACCAAGCAACCAACCAGATTGGATTTGGCACGTGAAGGTTAAGAAAATCAAGGAATTTTCAACATTTCTTTTGGCATGTAACACGAGGTGTAAAGATTATTTTAGTTGCAAGTTTTGTACTTTGACTTCGTTCGCAGAAGCTTTACTTTTCCCTCCTGTTCCATTATAAAGTACGCGTAAACCTTCTCACGTTGTATGTACATATGTATGTAGTTCTTTGGTTGTGGGAAAGTTCTGAAAAAATATGTGTATGTATAGTATATCGTGTTCTTCTCGAACTTTCGTTGTTTTATATAGTTTTGAAATTTAATAACAATCCCAAGTTTCTTACGACTTTTTTGAAAGTCTTAATGTTGATTACGAGTAGCATCAAATAACGAGTTGGCATATTGGCATAAAGGATGAACTTAAAACTAGATAAATATTTATTAATACTTAATGCATAATAACGGTATTTGATCGTAGATAAACAACTTAGGAATCGATGTGTACTCGACTCTAACGAGTTAGTAACGCGATAACGATATGCGAATATGTAATTCTTAGAATACTTCAAGATGTAATTCAAAAATTAGACACACTAAATAGTTAAATAAGAACTACATTCATTTAACGAAATACGAAAACAACGGGATAGTATGTGGGTTGCGTGGTAATCAATGGGAACACTTTAGCGGGACACAAGTGGAAACAACTGATTGGGAACCGAATGGAAACGGCTTAGCACAACAACAAGCTTCTTGTAGGGCAGAACGCGTTTCTGTTTGACACATTAACGGAACTGTAGACGTAGAAAGTGCAGCGAAGTGTGGAAAGTGGTACAGTACGGTGAAAAGGTCATACAGACTGGCGAACATTACAGCGCACCTACACAACCTTCATTAGTATAGGACTTTCAACACTTTCAAAAGTTGTTAAGTACAATAAGTTAAGTGAGGAGGTTAAAAAGGAAATGAACATTGATTTTTGTTCTTAAATCTGTTCCATTCTTCTTTTAAATTTCCATCAGCTTTAACCTTTAATTTCTTCATCATACTGACTGTGTCTAAAGAAAGTTCAAAATACCGAATTCGGCAACGAAGAAATCCCGCAATTTTGGTTTGGATTTCTTGGGCTCTTCGCGTGGATGATACACTGTGATTTGGTCACCGTCGGCCGATACCAGTGTCTCACTAGGCGGTGAAATCGAATACTGCTGCAGCAGCTGCTTTTCATGTTCCTGCATGTCGTGTTGTTGTTGTTCTTCGCTAACACTGCTAACACCAAAGTTTTCTGTTTGCTGTTGCTTTTGATCCTTCTCGAACTGCAGCATATGTTGGGCAACCAGCAACTTCCGGGCGTGGTCCTCGGCTTCTTTCTGTTTTTTATAATCTTTTGATTTGTGTTTCGTTACGTCGATTTTTGTTGATATTTAATTATTTTCCGATTTTAGAGAAAAGATAAAATCAATATAGAAATAGAAAATCTCAAAATAAATTCAATCAATAATTTTGCAACATAAAAATATTGAAAAAAAAAAACATTAGCAATAAAAAGGAAAACACATGTAAAAAATAAATCTAAAAAAAACCATTCCACACACTCTCATTCCAATTAAAATTAACAACATATTCTAATAAGATTCTAATAAGAAAAGTTATTATCGACTGAAAGGAATGAAATTCAACAACAAAACAAAAAAAAAAATTCGAAGAGATTTGATATTCGATCCAATGAGATGAGATAACCAAAAGTCGAAGTCATTACCAAGTTATAAGTGAGTGATTGTGGCTGTATAAAGTACTGTATAAATAAAATATTAGTGATGATAAATAAAAAAAGATAAAAGATAAAAAAATATACTTAATTTTAATTATTAAATAATACTTAATTAAATATGAAAGTAAATAATACTTCAATTTATTAAATAAAAATATAAATTTTCATATGAAGACGAGTATCGAAAATAAGAAAAAGTCGCGGGTGTACAAGCAAATCTCTTTCCTTTATTTCTTTGTTCGCATCAAAGGTACCATGATGGTTTGCTTTCATTTCTGACTTTTACTTAGAATTTTTCCAACTAGGATCAGTAGTTGTCGAAATTTCGACCAATAAAAATTTTTAATTTTTAATTAATACTCTTTTAATACAAAATAATATAAAATTCAAATTGGCTCGTCTGTGAATAGCAACAGCAACTCCTCTTCTCACCAGGGTTCGGAAATGCTCGCTCTTGTTCGCTCGCACTCGCGAGCAGGAGCGACAAAAAAAAATTTTCATGCCCTCCTGCTCGCTCGAAAGAGCGTTTGTTTTCAGGAGCACTCGCGAGCAGGAGCGACAAAAAAAATTTTCATGAAAATTTTCAATTTCATTTTTGAGCTAGAGCGGAAAAGAACGAGCAGGAGCGAGCCTTTTCCGAACCCTGCTTCTCGCACAACCGGATCCTCTTCGTATACACACAAGAAAGCTCAGCAACAAAATTCTGCGTTTAGATTCTTTCTCGTGCTTAGCAACATATATTGATAAACGATGTTTATGTACTGGGACGTAATACCTGATATCAGGGTTCGGAAAAGGCTCGCTCTTGCTCGCTCTTTTCCGCTCTAGCTCGCTCTTTCAAGCTCGAAAGAGCGTTTGTTTTCAGGAGCACGAGCGAGCAGGAGCGGCAAAAAAAATTTTCATGCGCTCCTGCTCGCTCGAAAGAGCGTTTGTTTTCAGGAGCACGAGCGAGCAGGAGCGACAAAAAAAATTTTCATGCGCTCCTGCTCGCTCGAAAGAGCGTTTGTTTTCAGGAGCACGAGCGAGCAGGAGCAACAAAAAAAATTTTCAAGCGCTCCTGCTCGCTCGAAAGAGCGTTTGTTTTCAGGAGCACGAGCGAGCAGGAGCAACAAAAAAAATTTTCAAGCGCTCCTGCTCGCTCGAAAGAGCGTTTGTTTTCAGGAGCACGAGCGAGCAGGAGCGTTTGTTTTCAGGAGCACGAGCGAGCTGCAAAAAAGGAGCGCTGAAGCTGAGCTGTTTCTGAGCAGATGGTTGGTAGCAAGTACATAATTTGTTCAATATTTATAATTGAAACAAGTCAAAGGCAATAAAAAAAAATTTGTCAAATATTTCGTATTTTTTAACACTGAACATTTTTTATAAGCTCTGGTGAAGAATTAGGGCTAAATAGGCATTGGCAAATTCTATGTAGATGACGGTATTTTCGGTACATTTTTCATAAGTTTGGTGAATAATAACAGATTTGAAGAGGTTATTTTTATCGTTATTTATTTATTAATAACTTTATAAAATTTATTAACTTTATAAAAGTATAAACATTTTTACTATGATACATATGTTAATATTATGTGGCATTTAAATATTAAACTATCATGTTTTCTGATCCAAGCATGTAATGCAGGAATACGGTCATCTACATAGAATTTGCCAAAGGGTTATTACATATGTAAATATGTACGAAAAATACTTACAATTTCAGCCTGCGATGGAATTCTCCAAGCAAAGGATGCATGTGCATGCGTTTCAAAACTGCATTTTTTAGATGGGTTTTTTGGGAAAACAACGCGTTAGGTAAAAAAATCATGATTAGGTTGACCTGCCGATTGTAAATGGCACTTCGCCGATAAAAAGTACCTTGTGTATGAAGAGTATATGCGTAAAGTATACATACATACATACTTATGTACATATATTGTATTATTAAGTACCTGTCTATTCGTGGAAACGGTAGCTACATCCGCATGAAAAACGAAGGCAATAAAACCATTACCTCTTTTTAGCGATTCTTTGAAATTTGGCTATTTAGCCCTAATTCTTCACCAGAGCTTATAAAAAATGTTCAGTGTTAAAAAATACGAAATATTTGACAAATTTTTTTTTATTGCCTTTGACTTGTTTCAATTATAAATATTGAACAAATTATGTACTTGCTACCAACCATCTGCTCAGAAACAGCTCAGCTTCAGCGCTCCTTTTTTGCAGCTCGCTCGTGCTCCTGAAAACAAACGCTCCTGCTCGCTCGTGCTCCTGAAAACAAACGCTCTTTCGAGCGAGCAGGAGCGCTTGAAAATTTTTTTGTTGCTCCTGCTCGCTCGTGCTCCTGAAAACAAACGCTCTTTCGAGCGAGCAGGAGCGCTTGAAAATTTTTTTTTTTGCTCCTGCTCGCTCGTGCTCCTGAAAACAAACGCTCTTTCGAGCGAGCAGGAGCGCATGAAAATTTTTTTTGTCGCTCCTGCTCGCTCGTGCTCCTGAAAACAAACGCTCTTTCGAGCGAGCAGGAGCGCATGAAAATTTTTTTTGCCGCTCCTGCTCGCTCGTGCTCCTGAAAACAAACGCTCTTTCGAGCTTGAAAGAGCGAGCTAGAGCAGAAAAGAGCGAGCAAGAGCGAGCCTTTTCCGAACCCTGATTCA
>CATIVO010000019.1:0-25710 GCA_949629155.1 Myopa testacea
CCCAAAAGTGTCCCCAAAGTGTCTCCAAAGTGTCCCCAAAGTGTCTCCAAAGTGTCCCTAAAGTATCTCCAAATGTGTCCCCAAAGTGTCCCCAAAAGTGTCCCCAAAGTGTCCCCAAAGTGTCTCCAAAGTGTCCCCAAAGTGTCCCCAAAGTGTCCTCAAAGTGTCTCCAAAGTGTCCCTAAAGTATCTCCAAATGTGTCCCCAAAAGTGTCCCCAAAGTGTCTCCAAAGTGTCCCCAAAGTGTCTCCAAAGTGTCCCTAAAGTATCTCCAAATGTGTCCCCAAAAGTGTCCCCAAAGTGTCTCCAAAGTGTCCCCAAAGTGTCCCCAAAGTGTCCTCAAAGTGTCTCCAAAGTGTCCCTAAAGTATCTCCAAATGTGTCCCCAAAAGTGTCCCCAAAGTGTTTCCAAAGTTTCCCCAAAGTGTCTCCAAAGTGTCCCTAAAGTATCTCCAAATGTGTCCCCAAAAGTGTCCCCAAAGTGTCCCCAAAAGTGTCTCCAAAGTGTCCCCAAAGTGTCTCCAAAGTGTCCCCAAAGTGTCCCCAAAGTGTCCTCAAAGTGTCTCCAAAGTGTCCCTAAAGTATCTCCAAATGTGTCCCCAAAAGTGTCCCCAAAGTGTTTCCAAAGTTTCCCCAAAGTGTCTCCAAAGTGTCCCTAAAGTATCTCCAAATGTGTCCCCAAAAGTGTCCCCAAAGTGTCCCCAAAAGTGTCTCCAAAGTGTCCCCAAAGTGTCTCCAAAGTGTCCCCAAAGTGTCTCCAAAGTGTCCTCAAAGTGTCTCCAAAGTGTCCCTAAAGTATCTCCAAATCACAATTAGTCCCTTCAGATGTAGCTCCCCGCACAATGAGGATTATGTGGAACTTGTGGACACGTACAAATATCTGGGTATAACGGTAGATAGCCATTTTCTATGGGAACCGCATATAAATAGCCTACGGATCAAACTTAAAAGCGCACTCTTTGCCCTGGCGTCCCTAAAGTACAAATCCACTATAGAAGTTAAGAAATTAGTGTATCATGCCTTAATAGAGTCAAAGTTAAGGTATGGTATACTAGCATGGGGATCCGCAGCAAAAACGCATATAGCAAAACTTCAAAACGTACAAAACAAAGCTATTAAACTGCTAAGATCCGGCAGCGATCCGAACAAAGACTTCAAACTCCTCAACGTGAAGCAGATTTTCGAATTCAGTGCGGCATTGGAGTTTTATGATGAGGGACAGTGTCGAATCCCGGTAAGGCATCAGTGTCAAACCAGAAGTAATTCCCAGGACTTCCGGGGATTCTGAATGAGTACGGGAGAAGAATGATGACGTACGTCGTGCCCTCCATACTTAACAAACTTCCGCAGAACGTACGAAATATCAGAGACCAAAACATTAGAAAAAAGAAACTAAAGCAATATTTTGAAAACGAGTTAGATTAAGTCATCCTTAAAACCGACATAAGCTTATCAATAGCCAAAGCATCGGAACCGCACAAACAGTAACAACAATTTAGCAGTCCCTTAAAAATTAGGTGAACAACAACCAATCATCTTAAGTAGCAACATAAATAACGAAAGTATAAACAACACATCAGATCATCAAAATACAACACTCGACAACTAGTATTTTAGATGGCAACAGACACTCTTTCCTGCAGACAAGCTCTAGAGGCTTCGTGGGATTATATAATTTAATATGAACTTGAGAAGATGTGAATTTATGTAAAAATGTATGGAAACAATGCAAATATGTATAACAATATTGTAGATTAACTTATACTTTTATAAAATGTTGTATTTTTTGTAGTATTTATTTAACATTCAATGAATTCACGATTTTGTATTTAAATATCAATAAATAAATAAATAAATAAAAAAAACAAAAAAAAAAAAAAAAAAAAAAAAAAAAATGTGTCCCCAAAAGTGTCCCCAAAGTGTCTCCAAAGTGTCCCCAAAGTGTCTCCAAAGTGTCCCTAAAGTATCTCCAAATGTGTCCCCAAAAGTGTCCCCAAAGTGTCCCCAAAAGTGTCCCCAAAGTGTCCCCAAAGTGTCTCCAAAGTGTCCCCAAAGTGTCCCCAAAGTGTCCTCAAAGTGTCTCCAAAGTGTCCCTAAAGTATCTCCAAATGTGTCCCCAAAAGTGTCCCCAAAGTGTCTCCAAAGTGTCCCCAAAGTGTCTCCAAAGTGTCCCTAAAGTATCTCCAAATGTGTCCCCAAAAGTGTCCCCAAAGTGTCCCCAAAAGTGTCTCCAAAGTGTCTCCAAAGTGTCCCCAAAGTGTCCCCAAAGTGTCCCCAAAAGTGTCCCCAAAGTGTTTCCAAAGTGTCCCAAAAGTGTCCCCAAAGTGTCCCCAAAGTGTCTCCAAAGTGTCCCCAAAGTGTCCCCAAAGTGTCCCCAAAGTGTCCCCAAAAGTGTCCCCAAAGTGTCTCCAAAGTGTCCCCAAAGTGTCTCCAAAGTGTCCCTAAAGTATCTCCAAATGTGTCCCCAAAAGTGTCCCCAAAGTGTCCCCAAAAGTGTCCCCAAAAGTGTCCCCAAAGTGTCTCCAAAGTGTCTCCAAAGTGTCCCCAAAGTGTCCTCAAAGTGTCTCCAAAGTGTCCCCAAAGTGTTTCCAAAGTGTCCCAAAAGTGTCCCCAAAGTGTCCCCAAAAGTGTCCCCAAAGTGTCTCCAAAGTGTCCCCAAAGTGTCTCCAAAGTGTCTCAAAAGTATCTCCAAATGTGTCCCCAAAGTGTCTCCAAAGTGTCCCCAAAGTGTCCCCAAAGTGTCCCCAAAAGTGTCCCCAAAGTGTCCCCAAAGTGTCTCCAAAGTGTGCCCAAAATGTCCCCAAAGTGTCCCCAAAAGTGTCCCCAAAGTGTCCCCAAAGTGTCTCCAAAGTGTCCCCAAAATGGCCCCAAAAGTGTCCCCAAAGTGTCTCCAAAGTGTCCCCAAAGTGTCCCCAAAGTGTCCCCAAAGTGTCACCAAAGTGTCCCCAAAGTGTCCCCAAAATGACCCAAAGTGTCCCCAAAGTGTTTCCAAAGTGTCCCCAAAGTGTCCCCAAAGTGTCCCCAAAGTGTCCCCAAAGTGTCCCCAAAAGTGTCCCCAAAGTGTCCCTAAAGTATCTCCAAATGTGTCCCCAAAAGTGTCCCCAAAGTGTCCCCAAAAGTGTCCCCAAAGTGTCCCCAAAGTGTCTCCAAAGTGTCCCCAAAATGGCCCCAAAAGTGTCCCCAAAGTGTCTCCAAAGTGTCCCCAAAGTGTCCCCAAAGTGTCCCCAAAGTGTCACCAAAGTGTCCCCAAAGTGTCCCTAAAGTATCTCCAAATGTGTCCCCAAAGTGTCTCCAAAGTGTCCCCAAAGTGTCCCCAAAGTGTCTCTAAAGTGTCCCCAAAGTGTCCCCAAAGTGTCCCCAAAGTGTCCCCAAAAGTGTCCCCAAAGTGTCCCTAAAGTATCTCCAAATGTGTCCCCAAAAGTGTCCCCAAAGTGTCCCCAAAGTGTCACCAAAGTGTCCCCAAAGTGTCCCTAAAGTATCTCCAAATGTGTCCCCAAAAGTGTCCCCAAAGTGTCACCAAAGTGTCCCCAAAGTGTCCCTAAAGTATCTCCAAATGTGTCCCCAAAGTGTCTCCAAAGTGTCCCCAAAGTGTCCCCAAAGTGTCTCCAAAGTGTCCCCAAAGTGTCCCCAAAGTGTCTCCAAAGTGTCCCCAAAATGGCCCAAAAGTGTCCCCAAAGTGTCTCCAAAGTGTCCCCAAAGTGTCCCCAAAGTGTCCCCAAAGTGTCACCAAAGTGTCCCCAAAGTGTCCCTAAAGTATCTCCAAATGTGTCCCCAAAGTGTCTCCAAAGTGTCCCCAAAGTGTCCCCAAAGTGTCTCCAAAGTGTCCCCAAAGTGTCCCCAAAGTGTCCCCAAAGTGTCCCCAAAAGTGTCCCCAAAGTGTCCCTAAAGTGTCCCCAAAGTGTCCCCAAAGTGTCCCTAAAGTATCTCCAAATGTGTCCCCAAAAGTGTCCCCAAAGTGTCCCCAAAGTGTCACCAAAGTGTCCCCAAAGTGTCCCTAAAGTATCTCCAAATGTGTCCCCAAAAGTGTCCCCAAAGTGTCCCCAAAAGTGTCCCCAAAGTGTCCCCAAAGTGTCTCCAAAGTGTCCCCAAAATGGCCCCAAAAGTGTCCCCAAAGTGTCTCCAAAGTGTCCCCAAAGTGTCCCCAAAGTGTCCCCAAAGTGTCCCTAAAGTATCTCCAAATGTGTCCCCAAAGTGTCTCCAAAGTGTCCCCAAAGTGTCCCCAAAGTGTCTCCAAAGTGTCCCCAAAGTGTCCCCAAAGTGTCCCCAAAGTGTCCCCAAAAGTGTCCCCAAAGTGTCCCTAAAGTGTCCCCAAAGTGTCCCCAAAGTGTCCCTAAAGTATCTCCAAATGTGTCCCCAAAAGTGTCCCCAAAGTGTCCCCAAAGTGACACCAAAGTGTCCCCAAAGTGACCCTAAAGTATCTCCAAATGTGTCCCCAAAAGTGTCCCCAAAGTGTCCCCAAAAGTGTCCCCAAAGTGTTCCCAAAGTGTCTCCAAAGTGTCCCCAAAATGGCCCCAAAAGTGTCCCCAAAGTGTCTCCAAAGTGTCCCCAAAATGGCCCCAAAAGTGTCCCCAAAGTGTCTCCAAAGTGTCACCAAAGTGTCCCCAAAGTGTCCCTAAAGTATCTCCAAATGTGTCCCCAAAAGTGTCCCCAAAGTGTCCCCAAAAGTGTCCCCAAAGTGTCCCCAAAGTGTCTCCAAAGTGTCCCCAAAATGGCCCAAAAAGTGTCCCCAAAGTGTCCCCAAAAGTGTCCCCAAAGTGTCTCCAAAGTGTCTCCAAAGTGTCCCCAAAATGGCCCCAAAAGTGTCCCCAAAGTGTCTCCAAAGTGTCCCCAAAGTGTCACCAAAGTGTCCCCAAAGTGTCCCTAAAGTATCTCCAAATGTGTCCCCAAAGTGTCTCCAAAGTGTCCCCAAAGTGTCCCCAAAGTGTCTCCAAAGTGTCCCCAAAGTGTCCCCAAAGTGTCCCCAAAGTGTCACCAAAGTGTCCCCAAAGTGTCCCTAAAGTATCTCCAAATGTGTCCCCAAAGTGTCTCCAAAGTGTCCCCAAAGTGTCCCTAAAGTGTCCCCAAAGTGTCCCCAAAGTGTCCCTAAAGTATCTCCAAATGTGTCCCCAAAAGTGTCCCCAAAGTGTCCCCAAAGTGTCACCAAAGTGTCCCCAAAGTGTCCCTAAAGTATCTCCAAATGTGTCCCCAAAAGTGTCCCCAAAGTGTCCCCAAAAGTGTCCCCAAAGTGTCCCCAAAGTGTCTCCAAAGTGTCCCCAAAATGGCCCCAAAAGTGTCCCCAAAGTGTCTCCAAAGTGTCCCCAAAATGGCCCCAAAAGTGTTCCCAAAGTGTCTCCAAAGTGTCCCCAAAGTGTCCCCAAAGTGTCCCCAAAAGTGTCCCCAAAGTGTCCCCAAAGTGTCTCCAAAGTGTGCCCAAAATGTGCCCAAAGTGTCCCCAAAATGGCCCCAAAAGTGTCCCCAAAGTGTCTCCAAAGTGTCCCCAAAGTGTCCCCAAAGTGTCCCCAAAGTGTCCCCAAAGTGTCATCAAAGTGCTGTAACGTTGCTTCTCTGGCCAGGGTATAACTCAGCGAGTAACCAGAATTCAGTT
The DNA here is from genome assembly GCA_949629155.1 of Myopa testacea. NCBI lineage: Eukaryota > Metazoa > Arthropoda > Insecta > Diptera > Conopidae > Myopa > Myopa testacea. The sequence continues at coordinate 5,583 of CATIVO010000019.1, forward strand.
CACAGAAAATTTATTTGTTGGTGAAACAATAAATGATTTATTCAATTTCTCCGTTTTTGCTTACGGCTATGTATACGTATGTACTAATTCCTAATTCTAATATGGCATATTGGCCGTTCTGTTTCGCTTGGCTGGTAGGTCTATGGTTGCTTCAACAATATGGTTCGTGTTGTTCTCTAGAAAGTCGGAGCTGGATCGGACTCCGCGTGTCGCTTCGTGAGTTGTTCCAACTTGGTTGCCTCGTGTTGTCGAACCTGTTGCCGCTGTTGTTCGAACCTGGTTGCTGTCGAACGGGCAACTGCTATTCGAACCTTGTGCTGTCGAACCTGTTGCCGCTGTTGTTCGAACCTTGTTGCTGTCGAACGGGCAACTGCTATTCGAACCTCGTTGAACTGTCGAACCTGTTGCCGCTGTTGTTCGAACCTTGTTGCTGTCGAACGGACAACTGCTATTCGAACCTTGTGCTGTCGAACCTGTTGCCGCTGTTGTTCGAACCTTGTTGCTGTCGAACGGGCAACTGCTATTCGAACCTCGTTGTAAGCGTTAGACTCGTAGCGAAAGTATAGGAGCTGGACGCGGGAAGGATCCGTTACTCTCTGGGCTGCCAGCGGTGTGGTTGGCAGGAGTGATACACTCCAAATACTCCAACAACAATCGCTGTTAAATTACTCAATGCGCTGGTGGTGCTAGGAATGATACATTCCGCACACCGACAGCACCTTTCTGTAATTCCAGCAGAGAGTGAGGAATAAACAGGAACGATTTGTCTCCTCTGGCTACCAGCGCTGTGGTTGGCAGGAGTGATACACTCCAAATACTCCAACAACAATCGCTGTTAAACTACTCAAGGTGATGAGGGTGATAGGAATGATGCATTCCGCACACCGACGGCACTTCTCTGCAATTTTAGCAGAGAGAGAGATAGAGAGAGAGAGCGGATAGGATAGGAGGTAACAAGGAAGCTACTGAATTCCAACTTACCGAAATATCTGTTGCTGCTTATCGTGGCTGCCGAAGACTTGTGACTCGATGAAGCGCTTGCCAAAGACTGACTGGTCTTGATTTGTGTACCTGCTTTTATAGTAGTTTGTCTTCTTCATCTTTCTTCCTCATTTCGAACTTCGGTTGTGACATAGCTCGAGCCGTGGTTGTGTATGAACCTCGTGGTTGCAACAGAGTTACCAAGCCGTACATTTTCGGTTATTTTACAGTTAGGTTATGTATATATATTGTATTGTACTTATTTGTATTTATTATTTATACATATATTTACAGTTGTTCTTGAAATTTTAATACTAGTAGAGGGTGTTATCCTATATATAACCAAAACTTAGATAATATTACTTCATTTATTTTATTCTTAATAATAGTTAAACAAAAGTAAAAGTGCTTTTCCATTTTTCTTAATACTAATACATAATAATAATATTTATTTCTTAATATTAATTAGTTACACAAACTAAAAATGATTCTCCATTTTTCTTAATACTTAATATATATAATAATACGAATAATAATGATATTGTTTAGAATGTTGAGGCGGACTGCAAGGTCCGTCGCACCCTCTCCTTACTTCGCGGGACATAATAAAACTCTTACTTTTCCGGAGCGGGCAATACGAATTGAATACCGGGTGTTGTTGATCGATATTGCGTAACGTAGTTGGGTTTTTGCTCTTGCTCTCTGAAGGCTTTCTTCGATGTTCTTTGCCAGATCTTCGGGCCATTGTGACGGGTGTATGGCTACTGGCTCGCCTTTGTTTCTCGTGGTTTCAGCAGATTTTGGAGTGATGCCCTTGCTGTTACTCGGAATTTCGTCGTTATTCGAGGGGATGCTGTTGAGGTTTTGTGAGCCGTTGCTGGAGGCGTTACTGTTGCTGTCGTCTGTATCGTTGCTGGTACTGGAGTCGGTGTCACTGTCGGATGATACTTCTGGCAGATCAATTTTCGGAATCCTCGATCGGTCGGCTGTTTTGTGTCTGATGAGCCGTGCTATCCCGCGTCGAGTTTGGTCCATTTTTAACTTGTTGCCCCATTGCTCAGTTTTGACTCTTTTGGTGCAATAGTCGATGGCTCCCATCTCTAAATAGCGCTTCGCGAAGTGTAGTGCGTAAACTCCACAGTCAACGAGGTTGTCCTGTATTGGTACCGGAATATTTATGTGTGGTAGATGAGTTTCGTCGAACAACTCCAGCTTGTACTTGATATTCTCCCGATGGAAATGTTCCAGCTGCAGGAAGTTACGAATTTCTTTTGTGACTTCGGCCCTGGGATCGTTGGGGAGGGAATCCAGCACCAATATCGCTGGTCGCCGCGAAGATGTTCCGTGGTTGATAGCAATAGCGTCCATGTTATTGATAATTATAAGAAACCAATGGTCCTTTTGGTTGATCGGTATTATCACGTTCTTGCGTCTGGCTAATTTGGCGTTGCGGAACCAGCGCTGAACACCCTGGTAACGTTCTTCGGGCATCTGGTTTGGGAAGCGCATCCAACGCTCGAAGAAAAACGTACTAAACACATAAGTTTCCTCGCTTCTAGAGGCCGGCAATCCTTCCTTCCATAGCCATTGGAGGAAGAAGTTCATTAGGGTGTCGTTTAGCTTACGACCTGCTGCTAATAACTGGTAGTCCCAAATCATTACAGCGGAACTTCCAGCCTGAGCTGGAATCAACGTACTTTGATCGGTTTCGCAGGACATCTCATCGTTATCTGTAGTTCTCGGACTCGTTGACTGCAACCGGTGCCTCTTGACATCGCTAGGACCTGGTAGCGCGGGGTCGGGTGGTGTTGCACGAATGCGTAGACGACCCCTAGGGCCGAGTTCCTCAACGTAGCTGTCGTCGAGTCGAATTATTCGTGACCTGGATTCGTTCAACTGCTTATAATTTTCTCGCATCTGGTTTACGCATTCTCGGAATCGTTCAGAATCGTCCATTGTACGAAGAGGAGAGGAGAGAAAAATAAAAAAACACGTCTGTTCACTTCTGAGTTCGCACTCGTTCTGATCAATGTATGACTCTGATAGTGACTACGTCGGCAGATTTTCGAATGCTGGAGTAACGGTTCTTACCGTTCCTTTTGCTACAATAATATATATGTATGTTGTCTTTTTTTCTTTCTCTTTTTTTTTTTTTTGTTTAGATTTTGTTTGAATTTTGTTGTGTAGTGATCGGTAGACTTAACATTGCGTGTTTTGACTTGGTTTTGGCGAAATTATCTTTTGAACTGCTGAATTATTTTCAAAAAATTTTTTTAATTCGCTTAAGTGGGCTCTTCGACTAGTGGTGTTGTCTTCTTTTTGGATTTCCACTATGACAGGAGAGATGAAACTTTTTACCCTGTAGGGCCCCTCGAACTTTGGAGCTAATTTCGCTGCGATACCTTCTACGGCTTTGGATAAAGTGTGTTCCTTTACTAGTACCTTTTCTCCAATCTGGGGATTCCAAGATCGTCGCCGCAAGTTGTAATGACGGGCTTGTGTCTGTGATGCTCTTTCCATATTGCGATGCACCACTTTGAAAATTTCTCTGAGGTGGTTTGCTTTGTCTTCAGGGCCTTCTTGAATATTTCCGGTGCCGATCGTTACTTCATCATATAATGTTGCTGGGAGCCTGGGCTCTCGTCCTTGCGTTAGAAAGGCAGGACTGTAACCAGTAGATTCGGAAATACCAGTGTTGATGGCGAGACTTATCTCTGGAAGGTATTCATCCCATTGTCGGTGGTTATTTTGGGTTAACTGGGCAATCATTGTTTTAATCGTCCGATTAGCTCTTTCCGCTGCATTTTCGTGTGGGCTGTACGGGGCTGTAAACATCTGCTTTACGCCCAATTGTTTTAAGTAATTCTGGAACATCCGAGAGGTGAATTGAGTCCCATTATCTGACACCAGTATTTTAGGCACTCCGAAGCGGGATAGGATCCGATCTCGGAAACCTTTCTTGGCTACCTCGCTGGTGGCTGAGCGAGCTGGAACAAACTCTGTCCATTTGGAAAATTTGTCTACAAAAACAAGTAAGGCCGTATTGCCATGTTTTGACCTTGGCAGCGGGCCTACGAAATCAACGCAAACTGTGGAGAAGGGTTCTTCAGCTATGTGTGTAAGCATTTCTCCGGCGGGCTTTCGCTGCTCTGGCTTATATCGTTGGCATAGGGCACAGTTTCGGACGTATGTGCTGGCTTCGCGAAACAACCCTGGCCAGTAATATCGTTGTGCCAGTCGCTGAATGGTTTTATACGTTCCCAGATGTCCGGCTGTAGCGGTGTCATGGTTCTCCATTAGGACCCTCTTCCTTTGCCGCGTTGGTACGCAGAGTTTCCAGGGATTTCCTCCTTCTTGTCCGATTCTTGACGGAATATGCCGATACAACTGGTTGTCTTGGATTATGTAATCTGGGTGTTTTTGTGGTTGTTGCTGTACTTCCGTTTTTTTCCTTTCGATCCAAGGACATGTGGGATTTTCGGCGATGGCGACTTCGGCTCGTTCGAGGATTTCTCTTGGCTGCCGGGATAGGGCATCGGCTACCACGTTCAGTTTGCCTTTCCGATATTGTGTGATGACGCAAAATCCTGCGCCACACATTTCTTCAAATTATTTTGAATTTTTCAATATATATATTTTTCTATTATTTTATACTACCCATATACATAATCTAATAAAAATAATGTAATGAATTTAATAACGCATAAATATAAGTGATAGTGAAATAAGAGGAAAATATGTTAAAATAACTAGAAATAAGTATATAAGTAAAATAAGAATTAGTCATAAGGAATACAAACGGTGACCAGAACGAACAACGCAGAAAAATTCATGGAAAAAAACAGTGACCAGAACGAACAACGCAGAAAAATTCATGGAAATAACGGGACCAACAAGCACAAAAGCATTCCTACGAGAAAGAGCGAGAGAAGAGTGGACAAAGACATACGTACACAGCGGAACAAAATCCGCGCACAAACATATAAAAGGAACGAGCTCAACCGCAAAAGTCAGTCAGTTGCCAGCCTCGAAGCGATCAACATCAATCGAAGCTAACACCGCGGTAAGTAAAGTACACAGCCTATCCTCCTCCTCTCCTCCTTCTCTTATTAAACTGGAGACTTGATAAGATTCCAGAAATAAGAGAAGTACACAGCCTATCCTCCTCCTCTCCTCCTTCTCTTATTAAACTGGAGACTTGATAAGATTCCAGAAATAAGAGAAGTACACAGCCTATCCTCCTCCTTTCCTCCTTCTCTTATTAAACTGGAGACTTGATAAGATTCCAGAAATAAGAGAAGTACACAGCCTATCCTCCTTCCCTCCTCCTTCCCTTATTAAACTGGAGACTTGATAAGTCTCCGGAAATAAGAGAAGACTTCCTACCTACTCTCCTTCCTCTCCGACCAAGTGGGAAGATTTGATAAATCCTCCCGGTCTCCTGTCCTTCCATCCTTCGTACTTACTACCCGGGTGAGCAATCGCAGTCGGCACAGTCATCGAGCATACCGTCAAAGTACAGTCAACGGCTACGTCTACACTCTCGGAGCCCAGTCAGCGTCCACCACAGAGAGTTCAGTCAACGCCTACAGATCACAGTCAACGGCTACGCATACTCTCGGAGTCCGGTCAGCGTCCATCACAGAGTCAGCGTACAGCCAATATCTACAGAGCACGGTCAACGTCTACGCAAACTCTCTCAGAGCACGAGCAACGGCTACGCAAACTCTCTCAGAGCGCGACAACGGCTACGCCTACTCTCTCAGAGCACGAGCAACGGCTACACAAACTCTCTCAGAGCGCGACAACGGCTACGCATACTCTCTCTCGGAGCCTAGCCAATACCTACGCATACTCTCTGAAGATACAGTCAGCGCACACGTATATTCTCGGAGATCACAATCAACATACACACACCCAATATTACGAAGCCTGACGACACAACAACTCTGCTTACATGCTTCAGCGTTCGTTCAAAGTCACCGTTTGTACACGCCATATATGTAACAAACATTGAAGATTAGTTCAATAAAGTTAAGTTTAAACTGAAGAGTACCCAAAATACAAATCTTTCCTTTAACGAAATCCTGGACTCGCTGAGTTATATCCCGGCCTAAGAAACATCGTTACAGGTGGCGCCCGAACAGGGACTCTTCATCGAAAAGAAACAAAGCTATACTTTTCATTAAAACCGCTTTAAGCTAATCCTTCAATATGGCGAAGACAGCATGGATTTACAAAGTAAATAAGGAAGCATTACGAGAGACTTGGAATTAGTAGATCGAGACACCGTAGAGGAATTACGTAAGCAGTTAGCCACTTTCATAACGCAAAAGGGGTATAATGAGGAAATTGAGAGGCGACTTGAGGCTTACGAAAGCAAGTATACCAGGACTCCAGCAAATTCACCTAACTTACTTGGATCTACAGACGACGATACGTTTGTTACACCGCCTGTTGTAAGCAACACATCAAGCAATGCACCGGGACATACGAGCACTATGGAATATGGTACAGTAATAGAAAAGGTGCGGAAGTGGTCTATTAAGTATGATGGAGGCCGCGACCCCCTGGAATTCATCGAAAGAATTGAGGAACTCGCCGCGACGTACAATGTGCAAAGAGATTTGCTACCACGAACGATGCCAGAACTCCTCAAGGACAAAGCCCTTATGTGGTATCGCAACAACAATAGACAGTGGTCAGGCTGGGAACAATTCAAAGCTGACTTCTTACGATTCTACCTACCACCGCGGTACTTCGAAAAACTTGGTGACGAAATCCGTATGAGACAGCAAAAGGTTAATGAACCATTCAAAGAATATGTTGTCGCTCTCCAAGATCTGATGCGACACGCGAATTATACCAACACCGAGCAGCTGGAACGTATATTCGACAATTCACGCACAGACTACCGGTGGTATATACGTCGAAGAGACTTCTCAACCCTAGACGAGTTAACCATTTTAGCAACAGAGGTTGAGTGCCTACATTTAGAGGAAACCACAAGGAACCAACAGCCGAAGAATAGAGAATCACGATACGAACCACCAACGCATATGCGACGTGAGCCAAATAGATCAACAGAGGCACAAAGACATCGGGTAGGAGAAGAGAAACATCGAGTAGCGGAAGTAGTGGCAGAGCAATTAAATCCAAGAACAGCATGCCGTAGGTGCGGACAAGAAGGGCATTACAGCCTAGGTTGCCAATCACCGCCAGTGTTATTCTGTTGGGAGTGTGGTAAGAAGGGTGTCAGGACAATTCACTGCTGTAAATCAAAAACGGGAAACGGCAGAGGAGCCCGCTCTTAAGGAGGCAGAACGGGACCCCGTGCATTAGAACCTCCTCCCCTACATCATCAACGAGCACCAGCAAACCAGAAGAAACACAGCTAAAACTAGAAGGTGGACGAATTGTCGCGGTCGTAAGCATAAACGGACGACAAATCAAAGGCACAGTAGATACAGGAGCCACGCGCAGTTTCCTTAACGAGGAGCTAGCTGAAGCAGTACGGACCCCAACGAATCAAGTCCCATCACAGGCGTACGTCCGGTTAGCCAACGGAGTGACAACCATGACAACCTCCGCCTTAGACGTGACGATACAACTCGGAAACAGCGTCGTCAACATGTCGCTACTAATTCTTCCGAACGCTGTCGACGGCCTAATCTTAGGACTGGATTTTCTAAGAACTATAGGGGCGAATCTATCACTGGGAGGACATAGCTTGACCATTTGCAGTGAAGTGCAAAAAAATATCAAGTCAGAATGCTCAATCATACGTAGCCAGCAGATCACGGAATCAGAAGCAATAGATGAATTCATCCAAGCCGAACTGAAGCAATTCGATGAGGTCAAAGGCCCAACCAACATTGCGTGTCACAAAATAATAATGACCGACGAGCGACCTATCAAGCAGCGTTACTTTCCAAGGAACCCCGCAATGCAAGAAGTCATCAATACTGAGATTGATGGGCTGTTGGAAAAGGGGTTAATTGAACCATCAAATAGTCCACATAGTGCGCCTATAGTTTTAGTGAAGAAGAAGAATGGCCAATGGAGAATGTGTGTGGAGAATTACAGGCAACTCAACGCAAAATCTATCCCGGACGCCTACCCGCTCCCACGAATTCAACATATACTCAACCAGCTGCGAGACGCCAAAGTAATAAGTACCATCGACCTGAAGAACGGGTATTGGCAGATCCCTATGGAATCAGAGAGCAAGAAATACACTGCATTCACGGTGCCAGGGCGTGGCCTTTTTCAATGGCGGGTCATGCCTTTTGGCCTTCACTCGGCTCCAGCGACATTCCAGCGCGCACTCGACAGTGTCATTGGACCAGACTTGGAACCCTATGCTTACGCCTACTTAGACGACATCATCGTCACCGGCAGATCTGTTGAAGAACATATGTGCAACCTCCGCCGCGTCTTCCAACGATTACGTGAGGCCAAGCTGAAGATAAACAACGACAAATGCGAGTTCTTCAAGACTGAAATAAGATATCTTGGACATCTGGTAACCGCCGAAGGGATACACACCGACCCAGAGAAAATCGCCGCAATACAGGAATTGCAAACACCAAGAAACCTACGAGAATTACGCCGCTGTCTAGGAGTAGCATCCTGGTACCGACGCTTTGTGCCAGCGTTTTCAGAAGTAGTACAACCATTAACGGCTTTACTCAAAAAGGATCGTCGTTTTAAATGGGAAGCTCAACAACAGGAAGCGTTCGAACGCCTAAAAGCATTGCTCACGGAGGCACCGGTACTAACATGCCCCGACTTTACGAAGAGATTTACGCTGCAAACGGACGCAAGTGATCATGGTTTGGGAGTAGTACTCACGCAAGAGGCCGAAGGACAGGAAAGAGTGATCGCGTATGCCAGTCGCCGACTAAATAAAGCGGAACTAAACTACTCGCCAACTGAAAAGGAATGTCTGGCGATAATCTGGGGCATCAGGAAAATGAGACAATACCTCGAGGGATACGAATTTTCCATAGTCACCGACCATTTGGCACTCAAGTGGTTGAACACGATAGAAAATCCATCCGGACGAATTGCAAGGTGGGCCTTAGAAATGCAGCAATATCGTTATGACGTACACTATCGAAAAGGCAAACTCAACGTCGTAGCCGATGCGCTGTCAAGACAACCTCGGCAGAGCTACTACGTCGACATCAGCAGAGCCACAACCTCGGCAGAGCTACTACGTCGACATCAGCAGAGCCACAACCTCGGCAGAGCTACTACGTCGACATCAGCAGAGCCACAACCTCGGCAGAGCTACTACGTCGACATCAGCAGAGCCACAACCTCGGCAGAGCTACTACGTCGACATCAGCAGAGCCACAACCTCGGCAGAGCTACTACGTCGACATCAGCAGAGCTACTACGTCGACATCAGCAGAGCCACAACCTCGGCAGAGCTACTACGTCGACATCAGCAGAGCCACAACCTCGGCAGAGCTACTACGTCGACATCAGCAGAGCCACAACCTCGGCAGAGCTACTACGTCGACATCAGCAGAGCCACAACCTCGGCAGAGCTACTACGTCGACATCAGCAGAGCCACAACCTCGGCAGAGCTACTACGTCGACATCAGCAGAGCCACAACCTCGGCAGAGCTACTAAGTCGACATCAGCAGAGCCACAACCTCGGCAGAGCTACTACGTCGACATCAGCAGAGCCACAACCTCGGCAGAGCTACTACGTCGACATCAGCAGAGCCACAACCTCGGCAGAGCTACTAAGTCGACATCAGCAGAGCCACAACCTCGGCAGAGCTACTACGTCGACATCAGCAGAGCCACAACCTCGGCAGAGCTACTACGTCGACATCAGCAGAGCCACAACCTCGGCAGAGCTACTACAACCACAACAGCTACAACATCCACAATTACTGAAAGGAATCGCAACAAAGTAACACCAACGAGGACTACACAAGACCATCCACAACTCCTATGGAAGAAACTAGGAACAACGACCCGAAGCCAGCCAAACAGAAGACCCCCGTTCCCGAAAGTTGCTGGCCACAAGAGCTGCGACAGTGCATCGAAGACAGCAAACAATCCGTAGTACGAGGAAAGCAACGATGCTTCAAGACCGACATAGGCGGACACCAATACATCGTCATCATAGCCAGGTCAAGGAACGTCAACGTCTTTGTCGTCACGGAAAGTTCGGAGGGGATGTGATGACGCAAAATCCTGCGCCACACATTTCTTCAAATTATTTTGAATTTTTCAATATATATATTTTTCTATTATTTTATACTACCCATATACATAATCTAATAAAAATAATGTAATGAATTTAATAACGCATAAATATAAGTGATAGTGAAATAAGAGGAAAATATGTTAAAATAACTAGAAATAAGTATATAAGTAAAATAAGAATTAGTCATAAGGAATACAAACGGTGACCAGAACGAACAACGCAGAAAAATTCATGGAAAAAAAACAGTGACCAGAACGAACAACGCAGAAAAATTCATGGAAATAACGGGACCAACAAGCACAAAAGCATTCCTACGAGAAAGAGCGAGAGAAGAGTGGACAAAGACATACGTACACAGCGGAACAAAATCCGCGCACAAACATATAAAAGGAACGAGCTCAACCGCAAAAGTCAGTCAGTTGCCAGCCTCGAAGCGATCAACATCAATCGAAGCTAACACCGCGGTAAGTAAAGTACACAGCCTATCCTCCTCCTCTCCTCCTTCTCTTATTAAACTGGAGACTTGATAAGATTCCAGAAATAAGAGAAGTACACAGCCTATCCTCCTCCTCTCCTCCTTCTCTTATTAAACTGGAGACTTGATAAGATTCCAGAAATAAGAGAAGTACACAGCCTATCCTCCTCCTTTCCTCCTTCTCTTATTAAACTGGAGACTTGATAAGATTCCAGAAATAAGAGAAGTACACAGCCTATCCTCCTTCCCTCCTCCTTCCCTTATTAAACTGGAGACTTGATAAGTCTCCGGAAATAAGAGAAGACTTCCTACCTACTCTCCTTCCTCTCCGACCAAGTGGGAAGATTTGATAAATCCTCCCGGTCTCCTGTCCTTCCATCCTTCGTACTTACTACCCGGGTGAGCAATCGCAGTCGGCACAGTCATCGAGCATACCGTCAAAGTACAGTCAACGGCTACGTCTACACTCTCGGAGCCCAGTCAGCGTCCACCACAGAGAGTTCAGTCAACGCCTACAGATCACAGTCAACGGCTACGCATACTCTCGGAGTCCGGTCAGCGTCCATCACAGAGTCAGCGTACAGCCAATATCTACAGAGCACGGTCAACGTCTACGCAAACTCTCTCAGAGCACGAGCAACGGCTACGCAAACTCTCTCAGAGCGCGACAACGGCTACGCCTACTCTCTCAGAGCACGAGCAACGGCTACACAAACTCTCTCAGAGCGCGACAACGGCTACGCATACTCTCTCTCGGAGCCTAGCCAATACCTACGCATACTCTCTGAAGATACAGTCAGCGCACACGTATATTCTCGGAGATCACAATCAACATACACACACCCAATATTACGAAGCCTGACGACACAACAACTCTGCTTACATGCTTCAGCGTTCGTTCAAAGTCACCGTTTGTACACGCCATATATGTAACAAACATTGAAGATTAGTTCAATAAAGTTAAGTTTAAACTGAAGAGTACCCAAAATACAAATCTTTCCTTTAACGAAATCCTGGACTCGCTGAGTTATATCCCGGCCTAAGAAACATCGTTACAATTGGACATCATACTGGTACTGTTGAAGTTCTAATGCCCATCTCGCGATTCGTCCGGATGGATTTTCAATTGAGTTCAGCCATTTTAAGGCCAAATGATCGGTGACAACAGTGAATTGATAACCTTCTAGGTATTGCCGCATTTTACGAATGCCCCAAATAATGGCGAGGCATTCCTTCTCCGTACAAGAGTAGTTGGACTCGGTTTTTGTAAGCCGGCGACTAGCGTAGGCGATCACTCTTTCTTGTCCTGCGATCTCTTGGAGTAATACCGCACCTAATCCATGATTACTGGCGTCTGTCTGGAGTATAAAGCGTTGTGAGAAATCCGGGCACGCCAGAACTGGTGCTTCCGTTAATCTCCTCTTTAACTCGTCGAAAGCTTGTTGTTGCTCGATGTTCCATGACCAGGGTGTACCCTTTTTCAGCAGGGTTGTCATTGGTTGCACAATGGATGAAAATTCTGGAACAAATCGCCGGTACCATGACGTGAGACCGAGGCAACGTCGTAGCTCTCGCAAGGTTGTGGGTGGTTTCAGTTCCTTGATAGCTGCTATTTTTTCTGGGTCCGTTTGAATTCCTTCCGCAGTAACCAGGTGACCAAGATACCGTATGCTTTCCTTGAAAAACTCGCATTTTTCGCCATTGATCTTCAAGTTTGCTTCTCTCAAACGTGTGAAAACTTTATGAAGATTCTCCTTATGTTTTTCGATTGTCTCTCCTGTAACTACGATATCATCTAGATAGGCAAACGCATAAGGCTCCAGTTCTGGCCCGATGACCTGATCTAGAGCTCGTTGAAGGGTGGCGGGAGCCGAGTGGAGCCCGAAGGGCATGACTCGCCACTGAAAGAGGCCGCGTCCTGGAACCGTGAACGCAGTGTACTGTTTGCTGGATTCCTCCATGGGTACTTGCCAGTAGCCATTCTTCAGATCTATTGTGCTGATAACCCTGGCATTGCGTAGTTTATCGAGAATGTGTTGGATCCTGGGTAACGGATAGGCATCCGGAACTGATCTTGCGTTTAGTTGACGATAATCCACGCACAGACGCCATTTGTTGTTTTTCTTGCGTACCAGTACAATAGGTGCACTGTACGGACTCTTAGAGGGCTCGATGCAATCCGCTTTGAGTAGTTGATCAATTTGCTCGTTGATTATACCTTGCATGGCAGGATTCTTGGGAAAGTATCTTTGCTTAATGGGTCTTTCGTCTTTCATGATGATCTGGTGTGTCGTAATGTTGGTTGTACCAGTCACGTTCTGGAACGGCTTTAATTCTCGTTGCAGGAATTCTTCTACGCTTTCGTTTGCGTCGCTGCGGACTAGTGGACACACAGCTTTGGCCGGCGTACTCCCTTTGTTTTGCAGAGTAATAGCATATCCTCCGATTGTTACCTGCATGTTGGCTTTTTGTAAGAAGTCCAGCCCGAGAATGACTTTGTCTATGGCGTTTGGGAGTACAAGGAGTTGAATTGTGCACTGAGATTTACCAAAGGTGATAGGCACTACGATGGACTTCTTGATGCTAAGAACTATTCCGTTCGCCAAGCGAACTGGAACCGACACGGGCAAATCAATATCGGGAGTCCAGATCTCATCTGCAAATTCTTCGTTTATAAAGTTACGGCTAGCTCCGGTGTCTATAGTTGCCTCCACCCATACGTCGTCTATACAGGCAGTAAGGGTGAGTCGGTCCGCTCGGAGGTTTATTGATGACTCTCCTGTGACGGACGGGGTGGAGGCGTTATCGGGCCTGGTCTCGCTACGCCTCGATTTTCGCGAGACCCCATTGCGTTTCCCTGTTTACAGCAATGTATTGTTCGCACGCCTTTCCGTCCGCACGTCCAGCAAAATAGGACTTCTGGGTTTCTGCAGTCTTTTCTGATATGGCCCTTTTGTCCACACCGGCGACATGCCTGATAGGGGTCGGTTATGGCGTCTCTAACTTGCGCTGCTCGATGTCTCTCGTCCGGCTTTTTATACGCTACCTTCGTGGTCGTTCGTTCTTGCTGTTGGAGACATTCGAAGTCTTCCGCTAAAATTGTCAATTCTGCCAAGTCCACGAAATCTTTTCTTTTAATATATAGTTGATATTCGGCTAGACTGTTTCGGAAAATGCGTTCGAGTTTTTGTTGTTCGTTGTAACCGGCATGGCGCATTAAGTCTTGCAGAGCAACCACATAGTCCTTGAATTTCTCCTGTGGCTTTTGGTGGCGTCTCCGAATCTCATCGTCTAGGCCATCGAAAAATCGGACGGGTAGAAAGAACCTCAGGAAGTCTTCCTTAAACAGGACCCATTCTTTCCATTGTTTGTTGTTGTTTCTGTACCATGTCAAAGCCTTGTCCTGTAGCAACTCTGGCATGGTTCTCGGCAGCATGTTTGCGTCCAGGTCATACACATCGGTCAATTCCTCCACGCGTTCTATGAATGCCAATGGGTCTCGAGTGCCATTAAATCTTATCGACCACTTCCCGACCTTGTCAATGACTTGTGTTCGGGGTATAGAAAGCATGGGTGCATCTAACGCACTACGTTCAGTGGCTTCGAAGGAGGATACAAGCATGGTTCCAGCGTTCGTGTTGTTAGTATCCGTAGAGGCTTGGCTTACTGCATTTTCTTCCTGCTGTGTTATACTAGTGGTACTGCTAGCGTGTTTCTTGGTATGTATTGCTGCCAGCTCCCCTATTCGACTGAAGGTTTCTGACGTATGTGTTTCTTGGGAAATGAATGCTGATAGAGATTTCCGTAGCTCCTCCGTGGTGCCTGTGGCTTGTAGCCCAAATTCGACACAAGTCTCTTGTAGTTGTGCTTTATTTAAATGGTATACCCATCCTGTGGCTACCATGTTGAAATCTTTGCTCGTTTCTCTGGTTGAATCTATGAATCTCTACGCGTAGCTTGATTCTTGGAGAGTTTGCCAAAACTATTGAATATCACTTATTGTCCCTGTTCGGGCGCCATCTGTAACGTTGCTTCTCTGGCCAGGGTATAACTCAGCGAGTAACCAGAATTCAGTTCACAGAAAATTTATTTGTTGGTGAAACAATAAATGATTTATTCAATTTCTCCGTTTTTGCTTACGGCTATGTATACGTATGTACTAATTCCTAATTCTAATATGGCATATTGGCCGTTCTGTTTCGCTTGGCTGGTAGGTCTATGGTTGCTTCAACAATATGGTTCGTGTTGTTCTCTAGAAAGTCGGAGCTGGATCGGACTCCGCGTGTCGCTTCGTGAGTTGTTCCAACTTGGTTGCCTCGTGTTGTCGAACCTGTTGCCGCTGTTGTTCGAACCTGGTTGCTGTCGAACGGGCAACTGCTATTCGAACCTTGTGCTGTCGAACCTGTTGCCGCTGTTGTTCGAACCTTGTTGCTGTCGAACGGGCAACTGCTATTCGAACCTCGTTGAACTGTCGAACCTGTTGCCGCTGTTGTTCGAACCTTGTTGCTGTCGAACGGACAACTGCTATTCGAACCTTGTGCTGTCGAACCTGTTGCCGCTGTTGTTCGAACCTTGTTGCTGTCGAACGGGCAACTGCTATTCGAACCTCGTTGTAAGCGTTAGACTCGTAGCGAAAGTATAGGAGCTGGACGCGGGAAGGATCCGTTACTCTCTGGGCTGCCAGCGGTGTGGTTGGCAGGAGTGATACACTCCAAATACTCCAACAACAATCGCTGTTAAATTACTCAATGCGCTGGTGGTGCTAGGAATGATACATTCCGCACACCGACAGCACCTTTCTGTAATTCCAGCAGAGAGTGAGGAATAAACAGGAACGATTTGTCTCCTCTGGCTACCAGCGCTGTGGTTGGCAGGAGTGATACACTCCAAATACTCCAACAACAATCGCTGTTAAACTACTCAAGGTGATGAGGGTGATAGGAATGATGCATTCCGCACACCGACGGCACTTCTCTGCAATTTTAGCAGAGAGAGAGATAGAGAGAGAGAGCGGATAGGATAGGAGGTAACAAGGAAGCTACTGAATTCCAACTTACCGAAATATCTGTTGCTGCTTATCGTGGCTGCCGAAGACTTGTGACTCGATGAAGCGCTTGCCAAAGACTGACTGGTCTTGATTTGTGTACCTGCTTTTATAGTAGTTTGTCTTCTTCATCTTTCTTCCTCATTTCGAACTTCGGTTGTGACATAGCTCGAGCCGTGGTTGTGTATGAACCTCGTGGTTGCAACAGAGTTACCAAGCCGTACATTTTCGGTTATTTTACAGTTAGGTTATGTATATATATTGTATTGTACTTATTTGTATTTATTATTTATACATATATTTACAGTTGTTCTTGAAATTTTAATACTAGTAGAGGGTGTTATCCTATATATAACCAAAACTTAGATAATATTACTTCATTTATTTTATTCTTAATAATAGTTAAACAAAAGTAAAAGTGCTTTTCCATTTTTCTTAATACTAATACATAATAATAATATTTATTTCTTAATATTAATTAGTTACACAAACTAAAAATGATTCTCCATTTTTCTTAATACTTAATATATATAATAATACGAATAATAATGATATTGTTTAGAATGTTGAGGCGGACTGCAAGGTCCGTCGCAGTGCCCCCAAAAGTGTCCCCAAAGTGTCCCCAAAGTGTTTCCAAAGTGTCCCCAAAGTGTCCCCAAAGTGTCCCCAAACATGTCCCCAAAGTGTCTCCAAAATGTCCCCAAAGTGTCCCCAAAATGGCCCCAAAAGTGTCCCCAAAGAGTCTCCAAAGTGTGCCCAAAATGTCCCCAAAGTGTCCCCAAAATGGCCCCAAAAGTGTCCCCAAAGTGTCCCCAAAGTGTCCCCAAAGTGTTTCCAAAGTGTCCCCAAAGTGTCCCCAAAGTGTCCCCAAACATGTCCCCAAAGTGTCTCCAAAATGTCCCCAAAAGTGTCCCCAAAGTGTCCCCAAAGTGTCCCCAAAAGTGTCCTCAAAGTGTCTCCGAAGTGTCCCCAAAGTGTCTCCAAAGTGTCCCTAAAGTATCCCCAAAAGTGTCCCCAAAGTGTCTCCAAAGTGTGCCCAAAATGTCCCCAAAGTGTCCCCAAAATGGCCCCAAAAGTGTCCCCAAAGAGTCTCCAAAGTGTGCCCAAAATGTCCCCAAAGTGTCCCCAAAATGGCCCCAAAAGTGTCCCCAAAGTGTCCCCAAAGTGTCCCCAAAGTGTTTCCAAAGTGTCCCCAAAGTGTCCCCAAAGTGTCCCCAAACATGTCCCCAAAGTGTCTCCAAAATGTCCCCAAAGTGTCCCCAAAATGGCCCCAAAAGTGTCCCCAAAGTGTCCCCAAAGTGTCCCCAAAGTGTCCCCAAAAGTGTCCTCAAAGTGTCTCCAAATTGGCCCCAAAGTGTCTCCAAAGTTTCCCTAAAGTATCCCCAAAAGTGTCTCCAAAGTGTCTCCAAAGTGTGCCCAAAATGTCCCCAAAGTGTCCCCAAAACGTCCCCAAAAGTGTCCCCAAAGTGTCTCCAAAGTGTCCCCAAAGTATCCCCAAAGTGTCCCCAAAGTGTCCCCGAAGTGTCCTCAAAGTGTCCCCAAAGTGTCCCCAAAGTGTCTCCAAAGTAATTCGAAAGTGTCCCCAAAAGTGTCCGCAAAGTGTCTCTAAAGTGTCCCCAAAGTGTCCCTAAAATGTCTTCAAAGTGTCTCCAAAGAGTTCCTAAAGTGTCCCCAAAGTGTCTCCAAAGTGTGCCCAAAAGTGTCCCAAAGTGCCACGAAAGTGTCCCCAAAGTGTCCCCAAAGTGTCCCTAAAGTGTCTCCAAAGTGTGCCCAAAATGTCCCCAAAGTGTCCCCAAAGTGTCCCCAAAAGTGTCCCCAAAGTGTCCCAAAAAGTGTCCCCAAAATGTCTCCAAAGTGTCCCCAAAGTGTCTTCAAAGTGTCCCTAAAGTATCCCCAAAAGTGTCCCCAAAGTGTCCCCAAAGTGTCCCCAAAGTGTCCCCAAAAGTGTCCTCAAAGTGTCTCCAAAGTGTCCCCAAAGTGTTTCCAAAGTGTCCCTAAAGTATCCCCAAAAGTGTCCCCAAAGTGTCTCCAAAGTGTGCCCAAAATGTCCCCAAAGTGTCCCCAAAATTGCCCCAAAAGTGTCCCCAAAGTGTCTCCAAAGTGTCTCCAAAGTGTCCCCAAAGTGTCCCCAAAGTGTCCCCAAAAGTGTCCCCAAAGTGTTTCCAAAGTGTCCCAAAAGTGTCCCCAAAGTGTCCCCAAAAGTGTCCCCAAAGTGTCTCCAAAGTGTCCCCAAAGTGTCTCCAAAGTGTCCCTAAAGTATCTCCAAATGTGTCCCCAAAAGTGTCCCCAAAGTGTCCCCAAAAGTGTCCCCAAAGTGTCCCCAAAGTGTCTCCAAAGTGTCCCCAAAGTGTCCCCAAAGTGTCCTCAAAGTGTCTCCAAAGTGTCCCTAAAGTATCTCCAAATGTGTCCCCAAAAGTGTCCCCAAAGTGTCTCCAAAGTGTCCCCAAAGTGTCTCCAAAGTGTCCCTAAAGTATCTCCAAATGTGTCCCCAAAAGTGTCCCCAAAGTGTCTCCAAAGTGTCCCAAAGTGTCCCCAAAGTGTCCTCAAAGTGTCTCCAAAGTGTCATTTTCTATGGGAACCGCATATAAATAGCCTACGGATCAAACTTAAAAGCAGTTAAAAGTGAAGCAGATTTTCGAATTCAGTGCGGCATTGGAGTTTTATGATGAGGGACAGTGTCGAATCCCGGTAAGGCATCAGTGTCAAACCAGAAGTAATTCCCAGGACTTCCGGGGATTCTGAATGAGTACGGGAGAAGAATGATAACGTACGTCGTGCCCTCCATACTTAACAAACTTCCGCAGAACGTACGAAATATCAGAGACCAAAACATTAGAAAAAAGAAACTAAAGCAATATTTTGAAAACGAGTTAGATTAAGTCATCCTTAAAACCGACATAAGCTTATCAATAGCCAAAGCATCGGAACCGCACAAACAGTAACAACAATTTAGCAGTCCCTTAAAAATTAGGTGAACAACAACCAATCATCTTAAGTAGCAACATAAATAACGAAAGTATAAACAACACATCAGATCATCAAAATACAACACTCGACAACTAGTATTTTAGATGGCAACAGACACTCTTTCCTGCAGACAAGCTCTAGAGGCTTCGTGGGATTATATAATTTAATATGAACTTGAGAAGATGTGAATTTATGTAAAAATGTATGGAAACAATGCAAATATGTATAACAATATTGTAGATTAACTTATACTTTTATAAAATGTTGTATTTTTTGTAGTATTTATTTAACATTCAATGAATTCACGATTTTGTACTTAAATATCAATAAATAAATAAATAAATAAAAAAAAACAAAAAAAAAAAAAAAAAAAAAAATGTGTCCCCAAAAGTGTCCCCAAAGTGTCTCCAAAGTGTCCCCAAAGTGTCTCCAAAGTGTCCCTAAAGTATCTCCAAATGTGTCCCCAAAAGTGTCCCCAAAGTGTCCCCAAAAGTGTCCCCAAAGTGTCCCCAAAGTGTCTCCAAAGTGTCCCCAAAGTGTCCCCAAAGTGTCCTCAAAGTGTCTCCAAAGTGTCCCTAAAGTATCTCCAAATGTGTCCCCAAAAGTGTCCCCAAAGTGTCTCCAAAGTGTCCCCAAAGTGTCTCCAAAGTGTCCCTAAAGTATCTCCAAATGTGTCCCCAAAAGTGTCCCCAAAGTGTCCCCAAAAGTGTCTCCAAAGTGTCTCCAAAGAGTCCCCAAAGTGTCCCCAAAGTGTCCCCAAAAGTGTCCCCAAAGTGTTTCCAAAGTGTCCCCAAAAGTGTCTCCAAAGTGTCTCCAAAGTGTCCCCAAAGTGTCCCCAAAGTGTCCCCAAAAGTGTCCCCAAAGTGTTTCCAAAGTGTCCCCAAAAGTGTCCCCAAAAGTGTCCCCAAAGTGTCTCCAAAGTGTCTCCAAAGTGTCCCCAAAGTGTCCTCAAAGTGTCTCCAAAGTGTCCCCAAAGTGTTTCCAAAGTGTCCCAAAAGTGTCCCCAAAGTGTCCCCAAAAGTGTCCCCAAAGTGTCTCCAAAGTGTCCCCAAAGTGTCTCCAAAGTGTCCCTAAAGTATCTCCAAATGTGTCCCCAAAAAGTCTCCAAAGTGTCCCCAAAGTGTCCCCAAAGTGTCCCCAAAAGTGTCCCCAAAGTGTCCCCAAAGTGTCTCCAAAGTGTGCCCAAAATGTCCCCAAAGTGTCCCCAAAAGTGTCCCCAAAGTGTCCCCAAAGTGTCTCCAAAGTGTCCCCAAAATGGCCCCAAAAGTGTCCCCAAAGTGTCTCCAAAGTGTCCCCAAAGTGTCCCCAAAGTGTCCCCAAAGTGTCACCAAAGTGTCCCCAAAGTGTCCCCAAAATGACCCAAAGTGTCCCCAAAGTGTTTCCAAAGTGTCCACAAAGTGTCCCCAAAGTGTCCCCAAAGTGTCCCC
>CATIVO010000021.1:0-15642 GCA_949629155.1 Myopa testacea
CCAACTTCAAACGCGATTTACAAAATTTCGGCTATAACCGTCTCAACCATTTTTCTACAGTTAGTGGCTGTATGCATTGGCTTTCAGCCACCGAAGGTTTCATCAACGCACTCAGCCTGGTTTACGAACGGTGGCGTCTTGTATACACCTCCTTGACCGGCCACCGTGTATGTAATATATGGCCAACTTCAAACGCGATTTACAAAATTTCGGCTATAACCGTCTCAACCATTTTTCTACAGTTAGCGACTGTATGCATTGGCTTTCAGCCACCGAAGGTTTCATCAACGCACTCAGCCTGGTTTACGAACGGTGGCATCTTGTATACACCTCCTTGACCGGCCACCGTGTATGTAATATATGGCCAACTTCAAACGCGATTTACAAAATTTCGGCTATAACCGTCTTAACCATTTTTCTACAGTTAGTGGCTGTATGCATTGGCTTTCAGCCACCGAAGGTTTCATCAACGCACTCAGCCTGGTTTACGAACGGTGGCATCTTGTATACACCTCCTTGACCGGCCACCGTGTATGTAATATGGCCAACTTCAAACGCGATTTACAAAATTTCGGCTATAACCGTCTTAACCATTTTTCTACAGTTAGTGGCTGTATGCATTGGCTTTCAGCCACCGAAGGTTTCATCAACGCACTCAGCCTGGTTTACGAACGGTGGCATCTTGTATACACCTCCTTGACCGGCCACCGTGTATGTAATATATGGCCAACTTCAAACGCGATTTACAAAATTTCGGCTATAACCGTCTCAACCATTTTTCTACAGTTAGTGGCTGTATGCATTGGCTTTCAGCCACCGAAGGTTTCATCAACGCACTCAGCCTGGTTTACGAACGGTGGCATCTTGTATACACCTCCTTGACCGGCCACCGTGTATGTAATATATGGCCAACTTCAAACGCGATTTACAAAATTTCGGCTATAACCGTCTTAACCATTTTTCTACAGTTAGTGGCTGTATGCATTGGCTTTCAGCCACCGAAGGTTTCATCAACGCACTCAGCCTGGTTTACGAACGGTGGCATCTTGTATACACCTCCTTGACCGGCCACCGTGTATGTAATATATGGCCAACTTCAAACGCGATTTACAAAATTTCGGCTATAACCGTCTCAACCATTTTTCTACAGTTAGTGGCTGTATGCATTGGCTTTCAGCCACCGAAGGTTTCATCAACGCACTCAGCCTGGTTTACGAACGGTGGCATCTTTTATACACCTCCTTAACCGGCCACCGTGTATGTGATATGTGGCAAACTTCAAACGCGATTTACAAAATTTTGGCTATAACCGTCTCAACCATTTTCTCACAGTTAGTGGCTGTATTCATTGGCTTTCCGCCACTAAAAGTTTCATCAACGCCCTAAGCCTGGTTTACGAAGGGTGGTATCTTGTATAGAACACTCGCAGCTAAGAAGTCAATAACAGCGCAGTTAACAGTGCTCTGTTAAAGTTCGCGACGTCGCGATCTTAACAGAGAACAGAACTCTGTTAAAGTTCGCGACGTATTTAACTTCACGCCCTTTTATCTGTTGTCCATTTTCGCATAGATTCGTGGAATATTTTTGTAAGAAAAGATTTCTGAGCAATAAATTTTATTAATTTTACAATTTAATAAAACGTTACTAGGAGGTGATAAAGGAATTTAATAAAATTACCAACCGTGCTGTGATACTCGATTTATTTTCGCTTATTCTCTTTCACACAGTCATCTTTTTATGCTAAAAATTTATTGTAAGGAATTTCAACTTCATTCTACTATTTATTGTCAATCAATATGAAGTAGAAGAACAAGATAATCCAACTATTTGCCGATGGCTACCTACTCGTTCATATCTACAAAAGATGTTGCTGATTTCGTTGTTGTTGCTGTTTTTATTATGTCATTGTTAAAGTGGACAACCAAAAGCAACAACAAAAACAACATGCATACTATACTTGAACAATAAACCTCTTATTTATTAACACTAAACAACTCTCGGCTTCTTTCAATTCACATTCAAGTCACGCACATCCTGGCCAAGAAGGTATCCACAATCAAGTCTTTTTGTGCGAAGGAGTGAATGTAGTAAAAAGGCGAGGAACAGGTGAAGAACAAACAAGAACGATGAAAACTAAAAGAGACACAAGAGACTATAAAAAAACAGCAGCAGGTTGAATGATTCAATAAAAAGCAGCAAATAAAGATTTTGTACAAAAAGAATTTCAATATTCTTTTTTGAATACGTTTTTATATTAATTTTAAGTAATTTTTATTAATAGTAAACATATTCATAAATGTCAATAAATCTTTAATTTAAAAATAAAAAAGTGGGCACTAAGAGCTTTCTATTAAAAACATTTTATCTATTATATAATTCGATATGAGTATATAGAAATAAATCAATGGAAAAAAGAACAGATGTTATTTTAAGCAAAAGACGATTTTAATTCAATATAAGACCAGGAAAAGACCACAGCAGTCTAGGACCAGAAACAGACAAGAGAGAACAAGACAAGACAAGACGAGGCAAGACAGGACAAACAAATTAGACGTCGATAGGACTGAATAGCTTTCGATGAAATGAGGTAAAATATGAAGAGATAAGAATTGTTTTTAGTGGTTGTACTTATAACAATAATGATATTCAGTTCATTGCTCTAGAATCTTTTCAATCTACTCTCGCAAAAGTCTTAAGACCTCGTCTCATGACTTGGATCATAATTTATTTTCGTGATTTTGAAGCTCACATACGAGTGAAGTACGAGTACATCCTTGTCTTTCCATAAGTCACACAGTTTTCTAGGCCGAGTGGAATCAAATCATTATCTTTTCACATTAATGTTTTAACAAGCTTTCCACAACTTTAACTAGCTAATAATCTGAATACAAATTATACGGAATCCAGACATGATGAGGAAGAACAACTACAGTAAAGAGTGCTTCGATGTAAAAACATTTCCCAGTTGTACAAAGAGAGAGAGAATGATAGGAATAAAGGGTCTTCATTAGAGTTTGCTTTAAACGCAGGCTTAAAATTATTGCTGCAGCAAGAAAAAACGCTTCATATTTGTTTTGCCATCGCAAAATTATTAGCTTCCTTTTCGTATCCTTTTCAAGTTTGCGTGTTTGAAGTAATTTTTGCAATCTTATTTATAATCGCCTTTCTTATTATCTGAATTTTTGTTTTTGTTGCTGTTCAAATTTCCATATCTTTTCAAACTGATATGTTGGTTATTTCGTTAGCTGTTTATTCTTTCGTTGAAATTTTTTAAGGTTTTTAGAAAAAAGTGCACCGTTTTTTTTTGTTTGAAACTTGGTAGGAAAGTAATCTTAACCTTAGGCTAGGCTACCATTTTTATTCGAAAATCGAAACAATACCAGTATTTTGCATGTGCATAAGGCGGCCCCGAGGCTAAGATAATTCCGACAACTTCAATTTATTTTTCACATGCGATTACTTTGGATTTCAAGTAAGGATGGAAGCTATATCAGGATATTTTTGCACAAAGAGTGGCTGCCGAAATTCGTTGAAACTGCAATTAAATTAAAGTTTCTGATACAAATGGTCTTACAATACCTTCAATACTGCGTATTATCCGAGTTTGAATTACGGTTTAAATGCAAACAAGAGGGTTTGGTATTCGATGGAATCAGATGCACAGTTTTTGAAATCATCGATCGAAATGTTGAGCTTGACCACCTCTGACCACAGTATTGCTTAAATCCTTATAATTCTGACTAACCGCATATTTGCAAGAAATCTGTTATCTCTGCTGGCGAGCACAGATACAGTTGTTCGAGTGCTTAATGGAAAATCCTTGTGGTTCCATTTTTTGCGTCTTTCCTTTTGGCAAACAACAAGCTTAACAAAGTGAAGTAAATATTGTGTCGAGCTGTCGAGAGCCAGAAACGTAAAGCTACAAAAATATGGCATTATAAACGATGACGAAGGGCATGAAAAGGACAACTTTTTGGCCAACAAAATAAAAGCAAAGGTGCCGAAAATAATATATGAGCCCAGCACAGGGTCGTTTAATAAACACACTCTTCTACACAAACATTACATTATATTTATGTCTTTCTAGTTATACGAATATTAAAAGAGCAGAGCAGAAAGGAATGAAGATGGGAAAACATGGAAAGCACTTTTAGAATAGCTGCTGATATGAGTCCAGGCACAGATTCATGGACAGATACTACATATACATAACTCATACATTCTACTCCATCTATTTTTGTATTTCTACCTCGCTCTCTGTCTCCCTCGCTTTCTCGCAGATTCCTTCACGCCAACAAATCAGTGCTTAAAATGAAACGCGATGTGTTGTTGGTGATGGAGTGCGGTAACGCCGCAGCATTATGAGAGGGCATGCAACTCTAGCACTCCTAAAAGGGGAGACAAAATGGGATAAAGGATTAATACCAACACGAATTGTTGTTGCTGCGGTGGATCACGATATCATTGCTGTTGGATGTGTTTTTCTTACTCTTAGCCCGGAAGCTGGCGCAAACAACGGCGCGGGTGACCAAACAATAACTCAACACACGCGGTTAAACATGAAGGATGACGTACTAAAGCACAATGGAATAGTGAAGAGTGAAGAAGACATTAAAATTGTGGCCAAAACAGTAAAAAGATATACAACGTATGTACGAAGATATAAATTATGGTTAAACTAGATTCTGATTTAATATCCAAATGGAGAAGACCCGATCTAAGGATGGGAGGAGGGGCCGGGGCGGGAGGGGGGAGTCGGTCTGGGATGAAAGTACAGTAATGATAATACTAAACACGCTTAGGACAGAATTGTTACAGTGACTGGTTACTACATGCTCACAACAGAAACAATAAAATTTTAGTTGTCATTTAGCAAAATTCGGCATCAAGAATTCGAGATAACTAACGAAACCAGGCACGCAGGCAGACAGACAGACAGACGAACAAGCCGAGTACTCACTCAGCCAGGCCAGAAAAAATGCTGAACCAATCATCCGAATGACAGATTATGGTCATGCGTTTGCTCTACTATTGTTGTTGTTGTTGTATTTGTTTTTGTCGTTGCTAATACTGTAACTGTTGTTGTAACTGTCCATGCCTCTGTTCCTCTTGAATGTGCTGTTATCTAGGCATTCACTCGGAGCGCGACATTATTTAGTATCAGCATCAGTGCCAAAATCACCATCACGAACATCCACAACAAATACAACAATAAGACCAGCAACAAAAATCATCCTAACGGAAGTAACAGCAGCAGCAGCAGCAGCAGCAGCAGCGATAGCAGAATCCACATGAGGGAATCTGAATTCACAACGGAAGCAGCATTGAGACCATCACAAGTTTCAGCCGGCATCAGTTTCAATTAAATGCACTGAACCATGTTTGACTAATTTGGGGCAAAAGGAGGAGGAAGTCGAGGGCAGTCGACAGACAGAAAGAAAGATAAGGGCAATAAAATGATATATGCTACATGCCAAATCACCAAAAAACATTTCTTTCTGTCATTAAAATGTCAGTACTTTTATGGAGTCTAGGAGTAAGTGACAAATTTTCAGTAGATTTTAACTACAAAGATATGTCAATTTAAGTGTAAAGAATTAACTAAAAGTTATAATGAAATCCTAAAGATAGTTGTGCTTTCTAGTAATATTTAAAATATATAAACTGAAGGGAGTATCTTCGAATGTCTCTCACTCTCTTATGTTAGGGTAATTTTCAGTGTAACAGGGGCACAGAGAGGGGAAGAACAGAGGAAGAGAGAGTCGGCATTAATTAAATAACAACTAAATACTTTATAAGTTCAGATGCTCGAGGAGAAGGGTTTTCAAGATTGATAAGGGATGCATGATTAAGGAGATGAAAATATACTCTTGAAAGCGTTAAATGAAGTACGCGAATCTTGTGAATGCGAGATTGATGGAAAAGATTGGACAACTAGAGACTTTTCTGATTTGAGGCCTGTGTCTCGAGATAATTTCTCTGTAGAGTTACATAGAGTACATCGACTAGAAATAGACTACAATAGATTTGAAGGAACGAAATATTGTATTAAACACTTTGAAAAGTGAACTTAGATCTAACATTTGAAGACATCGACGACTTCCTTGCTTACAATTTGGAGCTGACGAAACGTAATTATTTCATGACTTGCTGATATTAAACAAAAACACTGCAAAATAAGACAAAAAACGTACTCGGGTAGAACGTAAAATCGACAGAGGTGAACATTTATCTCACAATTTAATAAAATGCCAGTCATCTTAGACATTTATGTACATAATAATAAAGCTTCGCCAAACATTAGAATTTCGATTTATTCTCATGCAAATCACGTTCCTAAGATTCCGATTGATAAAGAAATACTAAAAGTAGTTTAAGGTTGACAACATTCGAGAGCTCATCGCCATGAGCGTGGATTGGTTCAGTTTTTCCTTGTGGTTTGCCAAGAAAACGATATTTTCATTATATACTTCAAAATAAACGCTCATAAAAACTTTGAAATATTGTCTGTATGTGAATAAAGAAACACCGTTGGGGATAATTTAACCCCAAGTTATATGTAATAAGTTTCAAATTTCTCCAATCGTGGAGAAAAAGTGAAAAGCAAGAGAGAGAGAGAGAAAGAGATAAAAATTGATTATTGGTAACTCCCTTGAAATGGTTTTATATTTTTATCTTTATGTTTATGTTTGTTTCCAACTTATTAAAAAATATTTGAAATACTCGAAACTGTATCATGAGTTTAAAAGCCAATTTTCCGCTACATGCAAGATTTTTATCGTAATATGATACGCCGATCTTTGAAAGTACCTCAAAAGAAACAGAGAAGAAACAAAACTGCCGAAAGTAGTGATACCGCAAAATGAGAAGAAAGCGTAGAGAGGAAACCATCAAATAAAAAATAGAAAAAATATTACGGACATTTTTAGGTCCGTTATAAAAATTTAGCAGTTGAGTTAACTATTGAAACTGTTTAAATTCCAACAACATATTCAACTTAAAGTTTAATTGACGCTTCCGGTAATTTTTACTGAAATGTTGCCTCTTATTTTTTGTTATTGGTTTGCGGTACGCTTTTCGAATTCTAATTAAAGACTTTGTAACCCTTATCCGGCTTAATAACCATATATATATATACCCTAACCCCGTATGTTTCGATTGTAATGCAAATAAGGACGCGTGGCAGGTACACAGGGCGGCATTCACCCATTTTCACTTAGACTTAAGCTTAAATAGGAGCTTAAAGTGGAATTAGTGCTATTCAGTGTGCTCTAGAGTGAACAGCTATAATATCGATATATAAATCTAATATAAGTATTAAGTACTGTGCCAAACATGGGCGTGGTCGTCTTTTTTTTGCCTTATAATATCACAAAAGTAATTTCGTGATACCAAATGACCAGATCGCTGGGAGGTACGAAGACACAATTCCATCCATCGAAGAAGTGGTGATCCGCTCACTTTTACATATTACTTTTATAGACTTTTGCATATTAGAGTAATCACTCTGAAGAAGCCTGATATTAAAAAACCTTAGATAACTTCATGTTATATAAGAAAATAAGGACAAAAGATTCAAAAGTATCTAAAAGTCAAATAACTTGTACCGTATTAAAGAAATGATTCGCAGTGAGTTTTAAATTTCAAAGCTGTAAGCGAAAAATTGTGTAGCTTCTAAAAATGTCTTATGTAAGAAACAGATAGAAATTTTATTGTAGTTTACACAACTTTATGGTATGTAGAAAGTTTTCGAGTTTCGAAGATTTGCTTCGTTGCACGTCAATTTTCAAAGCTATACTAAATGAAGTGCGTGAAGTTAAATACGAATTTAACTTGTGCGATATATTTTATGAAAAAAAAAATCGCATGCTACTTTTTGTAATATATGCTTCATGCTAAAATGTCTTTTTTTTTTAAGAAAATATTTAAAAATATTCAGAAACAGCACCTTATAAGTTATGCATATCATCGGAAAGGTATTTTCCATAGCTATCCAATGCAAAAGGTTTCATCCTGACACAAGTAAAAACTGACCGCCAGTGACCACTTGAACATACCAGTACTTGGTACCAAAAAGTCCGAATTTTCAAAAATAAATTAAAGGTAATCGAAAACAGCAACTTAGTAAGTCCGGCATACCATCGGAAAGGTATTTTCAATAGCTATCGAACGCAAAAGGTTTCATCCTGACACAAGTAAAAACTGACCGCCAGTGACCACTTCAACATACCAGTACTTGGTACCAAAAAGTCCGAATTTTCAAAAATAAATTAAAGGTAATCGAAAACAGCAACTTAGTAAGTCCGGCATACCATCGGAAAGGTATTTTCAATAGCTATCGAACGCAAAAGGTTTCATCCTGACACAAGTAAAAACTGACCGCCAGTGACCACTTCAACATACCAGTACTTGGTACCAAAAAGTCCGAATTTTCAAAAATAAATTAAAGGTAATCGAAAACAGCAACTTAGTAAGTCCGGCATACCATCGGAAAGGTATTTTCAATAGCTATCGAACGCAAAAGGTTTCATCCTGACACAAGTAAAAACTGACCGCCAGTGACCACTTCAACATACCAGTACTTGGTACCAAAAAGTCCGAATTTTCAAAAATAAATTAAAGGTAATCGAAAACAGCAACTTAGTAAGTCCGGCATACCATCGGAAAGGTATTTTCAATAGCTATCCAATGCAAAAGGTTTCATCCTGACGCAAGTAAAAACTGACCGCCAGTGACCACTTGAACATATGAGCAACAATTACTTGGTACCAAAAAGTCCGAATTTTCAAAAATAAATTAAAGGTAATCGAAAACAGCAACTTAGTAAGTCCGGCATACCATCGGAAAGGTATTTTCAATAACTATCCAATGCAAAAGGTTTCATCCTGACACAAGTAAAAACTGACCGCCAGTGACCACTTGAACATATGAGCAACAATTACTTGGTACCAAAAAGTCCGAATTTTCAAAAATAAATTAAAGGTAATCGAAAACAGCAACTTAGTAAGTCCGGCATACCATCGGAAAGATATTTTCAATAACTATCCAATGCAAAAGGTTTCATCCTGACACAAGTAAAAACTGACCGCCAGTGACCACTTGAACATATGAGCAACAATTACTTGGTACCAAAAAGTCCGAATTTTCAAAAATAAATTAAAGGTAATCGAAAACAGCAACTTAATAAGTCCGGCATACCATCGGAAAGGTATTTTCAATAGCTATCCAATGCAAAATGTTTCATCCTGACACAAGTAAAAACTGACCGCCAGTGACCACTTCAACATACCAGTACTTGGTACCAAAAACTCCGAATTTTCAAAAATAAATTAAAGGTAATCGAAAACAGCAACTTAGTAAGTCCGGCATACCATCGGAAAGGTATTTTCAATAGCTATCGAACGCAATAGGTTTCATCCGGACACAAGTAAAATCTGACCGCCAGTGACCACTTGAACATATGAGCAACAATTACTTGGTACCAAAAAGTCCGAATTTTCAAAAATAAATTAAAGGTAATCGAAAACAGCAACTTAGTAAGTCCGGCATACCATCGGAAAGGTATTTTCAATAGCTATCGAACGCAATAGGTTTCATCCTGACACAAGTAAAATCTGACCGCCAGTGACCACTTGAACATATGAGCAACAATTACTTGGTACCAAAAAGTCCGAATTTTCAAAAATAAATTAAAGGTAATCGAAAACAGCAACTTAGTAAGTCCGGCATACCATCGGAAAGGTATTTTCAATAGCTATCGAACGCAAAAGGTTTCATCCTGACACAAGTAAAAACTGACCGCCAGTGACCACTTCAACATACCAGTACTTGGTACCAAAAAGTCCGAATTTTCAAAAATAAATTAAAGGTAATCGAAAACAGCAACTTAGTAAGTCCGGCATACCATCGGAAAGGTATTTTCAATAGCTATCCAATGCAAAAGGTTTCATCCTGACGCAAGTAAAAACTGACCGCCAGTGACCACTTGAACATACCAGTACTTGGTACCAAAAACTCCGAATTTTCAAAAATAAATTAAACGTAATCGAAAACAGCAACTTAGTAAGTCCGGCATACCGTCGGAAAGGCATTTTCAATAACTATCCAATGCAAAAGGTTTCATCCTGACACAAGTAAAAACTGACCGCCAGTGACCACTTGAACATACCAGTACTTGGTACCAAAAAGTCCGAATTTTCAAAAATAAATTAAAGGTAATCGAAAACAGCAACTTAGTAAGTCCGGCATACCATCGGAAAGGTATTTTCAATAGCTATCGAACGCAATAGGTTTCATCCTGACACAAGTAAAAACTGACCGCCAGTGACCACTTGAACATATGAGCAACAATTACTTGGTACCAAAAAGTCCGAATTTTCAAAAATAAATTAAAGGTAATCGAAAACAGCAACTTAGTAAGTCCGGCATACCATCGGAAAGGTATTTTCAATAACTATCCAATGCAAAAGGTTTCATCCTGACACAAGTAAAAACTGACCGCCAGTGACCACTTCAACATACCAGTACTTGGTACCAAAAAGTCCGAATTTTCAAAAATAAATTAAAGGTAATCGAAAACAGCAACTTAGTAAGTCCGGCATACCATCGGAAAGGTATTTTCAATAGCTATCCAATGCAAAAGGTTTCATCCTGACGCAAGTAAAAACTGACCGCCAGTGACCACTTGAACATATGAGCAACAATTACTTGGTACCAAAAAGTCCGAATTTTCAAAAATAAATTAAAGGTAATCGAAAACAGCAACTTAGTAAGTCCGGCATACCATCGGAAAGGTATTTTCAATAACTATCCAATGCAAAAGGTTTCATCCTGACACAAGTAAAAACTGACCGCCAGTGACCACTTGAACATATGAGCAACAATTACTTGGTACCAAAAAGTCCGAATTTTCAAAAATAAATTAAAGGTAATCGAAAACAGCAACTTAGTAAGTCCGGCATACCATCGGAAAGATATTTTCAATAACTATCCAATGCAAAAGGTTTCATCCTGACACAAGTAAAAACTGACCGCCAGTGACCACTTGAACATATGAGCAACAATTACTTGGTACCAAAAAGTCCGAATTTTCAAAAATAAATTAAAGGTAATCGAAAACAGCAACTTAATAAGTCCGGCATACCATCGGAAAGGTATTTTCAATAGCTATCCAATGCAAAATGTTTCATCCTGACACAAGTAAAAACTGACCGCCAGTGACCACTTCAACATACCAGTACTTGGTACCAAAAACTCCGAATTTTCAAAAATAAATTAAAGGTAATCGAAAACAGCAACTTAGTAAGTCCGGCATACCATCGGAAAGGTATTTTCAATAGCTATCGAACGCAAAAGGTTTCATCCTGACACAAGTAAAAACTGACCGCCAGTGACCACTTCAACATACCAGTACTTGGTACCAAAAAGTCCGAATTTTCAAAAATAAATTAAAGGTAATCGAAAACAGCAACTTAGTAAGTCCGGCATACCATCGGAAAGGTATTTTCAATAGCTATCCAATGCAAAAGGTTTCATCCTGACGCAAGTAAAAACTGACCGCCAGTGACCACTTGAACATATGAGCAACAATTACTTGGTACCAAAAAGTCCGAATTTTCAAAAATAAATTAAAGGTAATCGAAAACAGCAACTTAGTAAGTCCGGCATACCATCGGAAAGGTATTTTCAATAACTATCCAATGCAAAAGGTTTCATCCTGACACAAGTAAAAACTGACCGCCAGTGACCACTTGAACATATGAGCAACAATTACTTGGTACCAAAAAGTCCGAATTTTCAAAAATAAATTAAAGGTAATCGAAAACAGCAACTTAGTAAGTCCGGCATACCATCGGAAAGATATTTTCAATAACTATCCAATGCAAAAGGTTTCATCCTGACACAAGTAAAAACTGACCGCCAGTGACCACTTGAACATATGAGCAACAATTACTTGGTACCAAAAAGTCCGAATTTTCAAAAATAAATTAAAGGTAATCGAAAACAGCAACTTAATAAGTCCGGCATACCATCGGAAAGGTATTTTCAATAGCTATCCAATGCAAAATGTTTCATCCTGACACAAGTAAAAACTGACCGCCAGTGACCACTTCAACATACCAGTACTTGGTACCAAAAACTCCGAATTTTCAAAAATAAATTAAAGGTAATCGAAAACAGCAACTTAGTAAGTCCGGCATACCATCGGAAAGGTATTTTCAATAGCTATCGAACGCAATAGGTTTCATCCTGACACAAGTAAAATCTGACCGCCAGTGACCACTTGAACATATGAGCAACAATTACTTGGTACCAAAAAGTCCGAATTTTCAAAAATAAATTAAAGGTAATCGAAAACAGCAACTTAGTAAGTCCGGCATACCATCGGAAAGGTATTTTCAATAGCTATCGAACGCAATAGGTTTCATCCTGACACAAGTAAAATCTGACCGCCAGTGACCACTTGAACATATGAGCAACAATTACTTGGTACCAAAAAGTCCGAATTTTCAAAAATAAATTAAAGGTAATCGAAAACAGCAACTTAGTAAGTCCGGCATACCATCGGAAAGGTATTTTCAATAGCTATCGAACGCAAAAGGTTTCATCCTGACACAAGTAAAAACTGACCGCCAGTGACCACTTCAACATACCAGTACTTGGTACCAAAAAGTCCGAATTTTCAAAAATAAATTAAAGGTAATCGAAAACAGCAACTTAGTAAGTCCGGCATACCATCGGAAAGGTATTTTCAATAGCTATCCAATGCAAAAGGTTTCATCCTGACGCAAGTAAAAACTGACCGCCAGTGACCACTTGAACATACCAGTACTTGGTACCAAAAACTCCGAATTTTCAAAAATAAATTAAACGTAATCGAAAACAGCAACTTAGTAAGTCCGGCATACCGTCGGAAAGGCATTTTCAATAACTATCCAATGCAAAAGGTTTCATCCTGACACAAGTAAAAACTGACCGCCAGTGACCACTTGAACATACCAGTACTTGGTACCAAAAAGTCCGAATTTTCAAAAATAAATTAAAGGTAATCGAAAACAGCAACTTAGTAAGTCCGGCATACCATCGGAAAGGTATTTTCAATAGCTATCGAACGCAATAGGTTTCATCCTGACACAAGTAAAAACTGACCGCCAGTGACCACTTGAACATATGAGCAACAATTACTTGGTACCAAAAAGTCCGAATTTTCAAAAATAAATTAAAGGTAATCGAAAACAGCAACTTAGTAAGTCCGGCATACCATCGGAAAGGTATTTTCAATAACTATCCAATGCAAAAGGTTTCATCCTGACACAAGTAAAAACTGACCGCCAGTGACCACTTCAACATACCAGTACTTGGTACCAAAAAGTCCGAATTTTCAAAAATAAATTAAAGGTAATCGAAAACAGCAACTTAGTAAGTCCGGCATACCATCGGAAAGGTATTTTCAATAGCTATCGAACGCAATAGGTTTCATCCTGACACAAGTAAAATCTGACCGCCAGTGACCACTTGAACATATGAGCAACAATTACTTGGTACCAAAAAGTCCGAATTTTCAAAAATAAATTAAAGGTAATCGAAAACAGCAACTTAGTAAGTCCGGCATACCATCGGAAAGGTATTTTCAATAGCTATCGAACGCAATAGGTTTCATCCTGACACAAGTAAAATCTGACCGCCAGTGACCACTTGAACATATGAGCAACAATTACTTGGTACCAAAAAGTCCGAATTTTCAAAAATAAATTAAAGGTAATCGAAAACAGCAACTTAGTAAGTCCGGCATACCATCGGAAAGGTATTTTCAATAGCTATCGAACGCAATAGGTTTCATCCTGACACAAGTAAAATCTGACCGCCAGTGACCACTTGAACATATGAGCAACAATTACTTGGTACCAAAAAGTCCGAATTTTCAAAAATAAATTAAAGGTAATCGAAAACAGCAACTTAGTAAGTCCGGCATACCATCGGAAAGGTATTTTCAATAGCTATCGAACGCAATAGGTTTCATCCTGACACAAGTAAAAACTGACCGCCAGTGACCACTTGAACATATGAGCAACAATTACTTGGTACCAAAAAGTCCGAATTTTCAAAAATAAATTAAAGGTAATCGAAAACAGCAACTTAATAAGTCCGGCATACCATCGGAAAGGTATTTTCAATAGCTATCCAATGCAAAATGTTTCATCCTGACACAAGTAAAAACTGACCGCCAGTGACCACTTCAACATACCAGTACTTGGTACCAAAAACTCCGAATTTTCAAAAATAAATTAAAGGTAATCGAAAACAGCAACTTAGTAAGTCCGGCATACCATCGAAAAGGTATTTTCAATAGCTATCGAACGCAATAGGTTTCATCCTGACACAAGTAAAATCTGACCGCCAGTGACCACTTGAACATATGAGCAACAATTACTTGGTACCAAAAAGTCCGAATTTTCAAAAATAAATTAAAGGTAATCGAAAACAGCAACTTAGTAAGTCCGGCATACCATCGGAAAGGTATTTTCAATAGCTATCCAATGCAAAAGGTTTCATCCTGACACAAGTAAAAACTGACCGCCAGTGACCACTTGAACATATGAGCAACAATTACTTGGTACCAAAAAGTCCGAATTTTCAAAAATAAATTAAAGGTAATCGAAAACAGCAACTTAGTAAGTCCGGCATACCATCGGAAAGGTATTTTCAATAGCTATCGAACGCAATAGGTTTCATCCTGACACAAGTAAAAACTGACCGCCAGTGACCACTTGAACATATGAGCAACAATTACTTGGTACCAAAAAGTCCGAATTTTCAAAAATAAATTAAAGGTAATCGAAAACAGCAACTTAATAAGTCCGGCATACCATCGGAAAGGTATTTTCAATAGCTATCCAATGCAAAATGTTTCATCCTGACACAAGTAAAAACTGACCGCCAGTGACCACTTCAACATACCAGTACTTGGTACCAAAAACTCCGAATTTTCAAAAATAAATTAAACGTAATCGAAAACAGCAACTTAGTAAGTCCGGCATACCGTCGGAAAGGTATTTTCAATAGCTATCGAACGCAATAGGTTTCATCCTGACACAAGTAAAAACTGACCGCCAGTGACCACTTGAACATATGAGCAACAATTACTTGGTACCAAAAGGTCCGAATTTTCAAAAATAAATTAAAGGTAATCGAAAACAGCAACTTAGTAAGTCCGGCATACCATCGGAAAGGTATTTTCAATAGCTATCCAATGCAAAAGGTTTCATCCTGACACAAGTAAAAACTGACCGCCAGTGACCACTTGAACATATGAGCAACAATTACTTGGTACCAAAAAGTCCGAATTTTCAAAAAAAAATTAAAGGTAATCGAAAACAGCAACTTAGTAAGTCCGGCATACCATCGGAAAGGTATTTTCAATAGCTATCGAACGCAATAGGTTTCATCCTGACACAAGTAAAAACTGACCGCCAGTGACCACTTGAACATATGAGCAACAATTACTTGGTACCAAAAGGTCCGAATTTTCAAAAATAAATTAAAGGTAATCGAAAACAGCAACTTAGTAAGTCCGGCATACCATCGGAAAGGTATTTTCAATAGCTATCCAATGCAAAATGTTTCATCCTGACACAAGTAAAA
>CATIVO010000022.1:0-10000 GCA_949629155.1 Myopa testacea
CATCATCCACATCATCATCCACATCATCATCCACATCATCATCCACATCATCATCCACATCATCATCCACATCATCATCCACATCATCATCATCATCATCATCATCATCATCATCATCATCATCATCATCATCATCCACATCATCATCATCATCATCATCATCCACATCATCATCATCATCATCATCCACATCATCATCATCATCATCATCCACATCATCATCATCCACATCATCATCATCATCATCATCATCATCATCCACATCATCATCCACATCATCATCATCATAATCACATCATCATCATCATCATCCACATCATCATCATCATCATCATCATCATCATCATCATCATCATCATCACATCATCATCCACATCATCATCATCATCATCATCCACATCATCATCATCATCATCATCATCATCCACATCATCATCATCATCATCCACATCATCATCGTCATCATCCACATCATCATCATCATCATCATCATCCACATCATCATCATCATCATCATCATCATCATCATCATCCACATCATCATCATCATCATCATCATCATCATCATCCACATCATCATCATCATCATCATCATCATCATCATCATCATCATCATCATCATCCACATCATCATCATCATCATCATCATCATCATCATCATCATCATCATCATCATCATCATCATCATCCACATCATCATCATCATCATCATCATCATCATCATCATCATCATCATCATCACATCCACATCCACATCCACATCCACATCATCATCATCCACATCATCCACATCATCCACATCCACATCATCATCATCCACATCATCATCATCCACATCATCATCCACATCATCATCCACATCATCATCCACATCATCATCCACATCATCATCCACATCATCATCCACATCATCATCCTCATCATCATCCACATCATCCACATCATCATCCACATCATCATCCACATCATCATCCACATCATCATCCACATCATCATCCACATCATCATCCACATCATCATCCACATCATCATCCACATCATCATCCACATCATCATCCACATCATCATCCACATCATCATCCACATCATCATCATCATCATCATCATCATCATCATCATCATCATCCACACATCATCCTCATCATCCACATCATCATCATCATCATCCACATCATCATCATCATCATCATCCACATCATCATCATCATCATCATCCACATCATCATCATCATCATCATCCACATCATCATCATCATCATCCACATCATCATCATCATAATCATCATCATCCACATCATCATCCACATCATCATCATCATCATCCACATCATCATCCACATCATCATCATCATCATCATCATCATCATCCACATCATCATCCACATCATCATCATCATAATCCCATCATCATCATCATCATCACATCATCATCATCATCATCATCATCATCCACATCATCATCATCATCATCCACATCATCATCGTCATCATCCACATCATCATCATCATCATCATCATCCACATCATCATCATCATCATCATCATCATCATCATCATCCACATCATCATCATCATCATCATCATCATCATCATCCACATCATCATCATCATCATCATCATCATCATCATCATCATCATCATCATCATCATCATCATCATCATCATCATCATCATCATCATCATCATCATCATCATCATCATCATCATCATCCACATCATCATCATCATCATCATCATCATCATCATCATCATCATCATCATCATCATCATCATCATCATCATCATCATCCACATCATCATCCACATCATCATCATCATCATCATCCACATCATCATCATCATCATCCACATCATCATCATCATCATCATCATCATCATCATCATCATCATCATCATCATCCACATCATCATCATCATCATCCACATCATCCACATCATCCACATCATCCACATCATCCACATCATCCACATCATCCACATCATCCACATCATCCACATCATCATCCACATCATCATCCACATCATCATCCACATCATCATCCACATCATCATCCACATCATCATCCACATCATCATCATCATCATCATCATCATCATCATCATCATCATCCACATCATCATCATCATCCACATCATCATCATCATCATCATCATCCACATCATCATCATCATCATCATCCACATCATCATCATCATCATCATCCACATCATCATCATCCACATCATCATCATCATCATCATCATCATCATCATCATCATCATCATCATCATCATCATCATCATCATCATCCACATCATCATCATCATCATCATCATCATCATCATCATCATCATCATCATCATCATCATCATCATCATCATCATCATCCACATCATCATCCACATCATCATCATCATCATCATCCACATCATCATCATCATCATCCACATCATCATCATCATCATCATCATCATCATCATCATCATCATCATCATCATCATCATCCACATCATCATCATCATCATCCACATCATCCACATCATCCACATCATCCACATCATCCACATCATCCACATCATCCACATCATCCACATCATCCACATCATCATCCACATCATCATCCACATCATCATCCACATCATCATCCACATCATCATCCACATCATCATCCACATCATCATCATCATCATCATCATCATCATCATCATCATCATCCACATCATCATCATCATCCACATCATCATCATCATCATCATCATCCACATCATCATCATCATCATCATCCACATCATCATCATCATCATCATCCACATCATCATCATCCACATCATCATCATCATCATCATCATCATCATCCACATCATCATCCACATCATCATCATCATAATCCACATCATCATCATCATCATCCACATCATCATCATCATCATCATCATCATCATCATCATCATCATCATCCACATCATCATCCACATCATCATCATCATCATCATCCACATCATCATCATCATCATCATCATCATCCACATCATCATCATCATCATCCACATCATCATCGTCATCATCCACATCATCATCATCATCATCATCATCCACATCATCATCATCATCATCATCATCATCATCATCATCCACATCATCATCATCATCATCATCATCATCATCATCCACATCATCATCATCATCATCATCATCATCATCATCATCATCATCATCATCATCATCATCATCATCATCATCATCATCATCATCATCATCATCATCATCATCATCATCATCATCATCATCATCATCATCATCATCATCATCATCATCATCATCATCATCATCATCATCCACATCATCATCATCATCATCATCATCATCATCCACATCATCATCCACATCATCATCATCATCATCATCATCATCATCATCATCATCATCATCATCATCATCATCATCATCATCATCATCATCATCATCATCATCATCATCATCATCATCATCATCATCATCATCATCATCATCATCATCATCATCATCATCATCATCATCATCATCATCATCATCATCATCATCATCATCATCATCATCATCATCATCATCATCATCATCATCATCATCATCATCATCATCATCATCATCATCATCATCATCATCATCATCATCATCATCATCATCATCATCATCATCATCATCATCATCATCATCATCATCATCATCATCATCATCATCATCATCATCATCATCATCATCATCATCATCATCATCATCATCATCATCATCATCATCATCATCATCATCATCATCATCATCATCATCATCATCATCATCATCATCATCATCATCATCATCATCATCATCATCATCATCATCATCATCATCATCATCATCATCATCATCATCATCATCATCATCATCATCATCATCATCATCATCATCATCATCATCATCATCATCATCCACATCCACATCCACATCCACATCCACATCCACATCCACATCCACATCCACATCCACATCCACATCCACATCCACATCCACATCCACATCCACATCCACATCCACATCCACATCCACATCCACATCCACATCCACATCCACATCCACATCCACATCCACATCCACATCCACATCCACATCCACATCCACATCCACATCCACATCCACATCCACATCCACATCCACATCCACATCCACATCCACATCCACATCCACATCCACATCCACATCCACATCCACATCCACATCCACATCCACATCCACATCCACATCCACATCCACATCCACATCCACATCCACATCCACATCCACATCCACATCCACATCATCATCATCCACATCATCCACATCCACATCATCCACATCCACATCATCATCATCCACATCATCATCATCCACATCATCATCCACATCATCATCCACATCATCATCCACATCATCATCCACATCATCATCCACATCATCCACATCATCATCCACATCATCATCCACATCATCATCCACATCATCATCCACATCATCATCCACATCATCATCCACATCATCATCCACATCATCATCCACATCATCATCCACATCATCATCCACATCATCATCCACATCATCATCCACATCATCATCCACATCATCATCATCATCATCATCATCCACATCATCATCATCCACATCATCATCATCATCCACATCATCATCATCATCATCCACATCATCATCATCATCATCATCCACATCATCATCATCATCATCATCCACATCATCATCATCATCATCCACATCATCATCATCATCATCATCATCATCCACATCATCATCCACATCATCATCATCATCATCCACATCATCATCCACATCATCATCATCATCATCATCATCATCATCCACATCATCATCCACATCATCATCATCATAATCCACATCATCATCATCATCATCCACATCATCATCATCATCATCATCATCATCATCATCATCATCATCATCCACATCATCATCCACATCATCATCATCATCATCATCCACATCATCATCATCATCATCCACATCATCATCATCATCATCATCATCATCATCATCATCATCATCATCATCATCATCATCATCCACATCATCATCATCATCATCCACATCATCCACATCATCCACATCATCCACATCATCTACATCATCCACATCATCCACATCATCCACATCATCCACATCATCCACATCATCCACATCATCCACATCATCCACATCATCATCCACATCATCATCCACATCATCATCCACATCATCATCCACATCATCATCCACATCATCATCCACATCATCATCCACATCATCATCATCATCATCATCATCATCATCATCATCATCATCCACATCATCATCATCATCCACATCATCATCATCATCATCATCATCCACATCATCATCATCATCATCATCCACATCATCATCATCATCATCATCCACATCATCATCATCCACATCATCATCATCATCATCATCATCATCATCCACATCATCATCCACATCATCATCATCATAATCCACATCATCATCATCATCATCCACATCATCATCATCATCATCATCATCCACATCATCATCCACATCATCATCATCATCATCATCCACATCATCATCATCATCATCATCATCATCCACATCATCATCATCATCATCCACATCATCATCGTCATCATCCACATCATCATCATCATCATCATCATCCACATCATCATCATCATCATCATCATCATCATCATCCACATCATCATCATCATCATCATCATCATCATCATCCACATCATCATCATCATCATCATCATCATCATCATCATCATCATCATCATCATCATCATCATCATCATCATCATCATCATCATCATCATCATCATCATCATCATCATCATCATCATCATCATCATCATCATCATCATCATCATCATCATCCACATCATCATCATCATCATCATCATCATCATCATCATCATCATCATCATCATCATCCACATCATCATCATCATCATCATCATCATCATCATCATCATCATCCACATCATCATCATCATCATCATCATCATCATCATCATCATCATCATCATCATCATCATCATCATCATCATCATCATCATCATCATCATCATCATCATCATCATCATCATCATCATCATCATCATCATCATCATCATCATCATCATCATCATCATCATCATCATCCACATCATCATCATCATCATCATCATCATCATCATCCACATCATCATCATCATCATCATCATCATCATCATCATCATCATCATCATCATCCACATCATCATCATCATCATCATCATCATCATCATCATCATCATCATCATCATCATCATCATCATCATCATCATCATCATCATCATCATCATCATCATCATCATCATCATCATCATCATCATCCACATCATCATCATCATCATCATCATCATCATCATCACACATCATCATCATCATCATCATCATCATCATCATCATCATCATCATCATCATCATCATCATCATCATCATCATCATCATCATCCACATCATCATCATCATCATCATCATCATCCACATCATCATCATCATCATCATCATCCACATCATCATCATCATCATCATCCACATCATCATCATCCACATCATCATCATCATCATCATCATCATCATCCACATCATCATCCACATCATCATCATCATAATCCACATCATCATCATCATCATCCACATCATCATCATCATCATCATCATCCACATCATCATCCACATCATCATCATCATCATCATCCACATCATCATCATCATCATCCACATCATCATCATCATCATCATCATCATCCACATCATCATCGTCATCATCCACATCATCATCATCATCATCATCATCCACATCATCATCATCATCATCATCATCATCATCATCCACATCATCATCATCATCATCATCATCATCATCATCCACATCATCATCATCATCATCATCATCATCATCATCATCAT
This sequence comes from Myopa testacea, assembly GCA_949629155.1. Taxonomy (NCBI): domain Eukaryota; kingdom Metazoa; phylum Arthropoda; class Insecta; order Diptera; family Conopidae; genus Myopa; species Myopa testacea. The sequence goes on from CATIVO010000022.1 coordinate 6,962, forward strand.
CATCATCATCATCATCATCATCATCATCATCATCATCATCATCATCATCATCATCATCATCATCATCATCATCATCATCATCCACATCATCATCATCATCATCATCATCATCATCATCCACATCATCATCATCATCATCATCATCATCATCATCCACATCATCATCATCATCATCATCATCATCATCATCATCATCCACATCATCATCATCATCATCATCATCATCATCATCCACATCATCATCATCATCATCATCCACATCATCATCATCATCATCATCATCATCATCATCATCATCATCATCATCATCATCATCATCATCATCATCATCATCATCATCATCATCATCATCATCATCATCATCATCATCATCATCATCATCATCATCATCATCATCATCATCATCATCATCATCATCATCATCATCATCATCATCATCATCATCATCATCATCATCATCATCATCATCATCATCATCATCATCATCATCATCATCATCATCATCATCATCATCATCATCATCATCATCATCATCATCATCATCATCATCATCATCATCATCATCATCATCATCATCATCATCATCATCATCATCATCATCATCATCATCATCATCATCATCATCATCATCATCATCATCATCATCATCATCATCATCATCATCATCATCATCATCATCATCATCATCATCATCATCATCATCATCATCATCATCATCATCATCATCATCATCATCATCATCATCATCATCATCATCATCATCATCATCATCATCATCATCATCATCATCATCATCATCATCATCATCATCATCATCATCATCATCATCATCATCATCATCATCATCATCATCATCATCATCATCATCATCATCATCATCATCATCATCATCATCATCATCATCATCATCATCATCATCATCATCATCATCATCATCCACATCCACATCCACATCCACATCCACATCCACATCCACATCCACATCCACATCCACATCCACATCCACATCCACATCCACATCCACATCCACATCCACATCCACATCCACATCCACATCCACATCCACATCCACATCCACATCCACATCCACATCCACATCCACATCCACATCCACATCCACATCCACATCCACATCCACATCCACATCCACATCCACATCCACATCCACATCCACATCCACATCCACATCCACATCCACATCCACATCCACATCCACATCCACATCCACATCCACATCCACATCCACATCCACATCCACATCCACATCCACATCCACATCCACATCCACATCCACATCCACATCATCATCATCCACATCATCCACATCCACATCATCCACATCCACATCATCATCATCCACATCATCATCATCCACATCATCATCATCCACATCATCATCCACATCATCATCCACATCATCATCCACATCATCATCCACATCATCATCCACATCATCCACATCATCCACATCATCCACATCATCATCCACATCATCATCCACATCATCATCCACATCATCATCCACATCATCATCCACATCATCATCCACATCATCATCCACATCATCATCCACATCATCATCCACATCATCATCCACATCATCATCCACATCATCATCATCATCATCATCATCATCATCATCATCCACATCATCATCATCATCCACATCATCATCATCATCATCCACATCATCATCATCATCATCATCCACATCATCATCATCATCATCATCCACATCATCATCATCATCATCCACATCATCATCATCATCATCATCATCATCCACATCATCATCCACATCATCATCATCATCATCCACATCATCATCCACATCATCATCATCATCATCATCATCATCATCCACATCATCATCCACATCATCATCATCATAATCCACATCATCATCATCATCATCCACATCATCATCATCATCATCATCATCATCATCATCATCATCATCATCCACATCATCATCCACATCATCATCATCATCATCATCCACATCATCATCATCATCATCCACATCATCATCATCATCATCATCATCATCATCATCATCATCATCATCATCATCATCATCATCCACATCATCATCATCATCATCCACATCATCCACATCATCCACATCATCCACATCATCTACATCATCCACATCATCCACATCATCCACATCATCCACATCATCCACATCATCCACATCATCCACATCATCCACATCATCATCCACATCATCATCCACATCATCATCCACATCATCATCCACATCATCATCCACATCATCATCCACATCATCATCCACATCATCATCATCATCATCATCATCATCATCATCATCATCATCCACATCATCATCATCATCCACATCATCATCATCATCATCATCATCCACATCATCATCATCATCATCATCCACATCATCATCATCATCATCATCCACATCATCATCATCCACATCATCATCATCATCATCATCATCATCATCCACATCATCATCCACATCATCATCATCATAATCCACATCATCATCATCATCATCCACATCATCATCATCATCATCATCATCCACATCATCATCCACATCATCATCATCATCATCATCCACATCATCATCATCATCATCATCATCATCCACATCATCATCATCATCATCCACATCATCATCGTCATCATCCACATCATCATCATCATCATCATCATCCACATCATCATCATCATCATCATCATCATCATCATCCACATCATCATCATCATCATCATCATCATCATCATCCACATCATCATCATCATCATCATCATCATCATCATCATCATCATCATCATCATCATCATCATCATCATCATCATCATCATCATCATCATCATCATCATCATCATCATCATCATCATCATCATCATCATCCACATCATCATCATCATCATCATCATCATCATCATCATCATCATCATCATCATCATCATCATCATCATCATCATCATCCACATCATCATCATCATCATCATCATCATCATCATCCACATCATCATCATCATCATCATCAT
>CATIVO010000024.1:0-7500 GCA_949629155.1 Myopa testacea
CATCATCATCATCATCATCATCATCATCATCATCATCATCATCATCATCATCATCATCATCATCATCATCATCATCATCATCATCATCATCATCATCATCATCATCATCATCATCATCATCATCATCATCATCATCATCATCATCATCATCATCATCATCATCATCATCATCATCATCATCATCATCATCATCATCATCATCATCATCATCATCATCATCATCATCATCATCATCATCATCATCATCATCATCATCATCATCATCATCATCATCATCATCATCATCATCATCATCATCATCATCATCATCATCATCATCATCCACATCATCATCATCATCATCATCATCATCATCATCATCATCCACATCATCATCATCATCATCATCATCATCATCATCATCATCCACATCATCATCATCATCATCATCATCATCATCATCATCCACATCATCATCCACATCATCATCCACATCATCATAATCCACATCATCATCATCATCATCATCATCATCATCATCATCCACATCATCATCATCATCATCATCATCATCATCATCATCATCATCATCATCATCATCATCCACATCATCATCATCATCATCATCATCATCATCATCCACATCATCATCATCCACATCATCATCATCATCATCATCATCATCCACATCATCATCCACATCATCATCCACATCATCATCATCCACATCATCATCATCATCATCATCATCATCATCATCATCATCATCCACATCATCATCATCATCCACATCATCATCCACATCATTATCATCATCCACATCATCATCATCATCATCATCATCATCACCACCATCATCATCATCATCATCATCATCATCATCCACATCATCATCATCATCATCCACATCATCATCATCATCATCCACATCATCATCATCATCCACATCATCATCCACATCATCATAATCCACATCATCATCATCATCATCATCATCATCATCATCATCCACATCATCATCATCATCATCATCATCATCATCATCCACATCATCATCATCATCATCCACATCATCATCATCATCCACATCATCATCATCATCCACATCATCATCATCATCATCATCATCATCATCCACATCATCATCATCATCATCATCATCATCATCATCATCATCATCCACATCATCATCATCATCATCATCATCATCATCATCCACATCATCATCATCATCATCCACTTCATCATCATCATCATCATCATCATCATCATCCACATCATCATCATCCACATCATCATCATCATCATCATCATCATCCACATCATCATCCACATCATCATCCACATCATCATCATCCACATCATCATCATCATCATCATCATCATCATCATCATCATCATCATCATCATCATCATCATCATCATCATCATCATCATCATCATCATCATCATCATCATCATCATCATCATCATCATCATCATCATCATCATCATCATCATCATCATCATCATCATCATCATCATCATCATCATCATCATCATCATCATCATCATCATCATCATCATCATCATCATCATCATCATCATCATCATCATCATCATCATCATCATCATCATCATCATCATCATCATCATCATCATCATCATCATCATCATCATCATCATCATCATCATCATCATCATCATCATCATCATCATCATCATCATCATCATCATCATCATCATCATCATCATCATCATCATCATCATCATCATCATCATCATCATCATCATCATCATCATCATCATCATCATCATCATCATCATCATCATCATCATCATCATCATCATCATCATCATCATCATCATCATCATCATCATCATCATCATCATCATCATCATCATCATCATCATCATCATCATCATCATCATCATCATCATCATCATCATCATCATCATCATCATCATCATCATCATCATCATCATCATCATCATCATCATCATCATCATCATCATCATCATCATCATCATCATCATCATCATCATCATCATCATCATCATCATCATCATCATCATCATCATCATCATCATCATCATCATCATCATCATCATCATCATCATCATCATCATCATCATCATCATCATCATCATCATCATCATCATCATCATCATCATCATCATCATCATCATCATCATCATCATCATCATCATCATCATCATCATCATCATCATCATCATCATCATCATCATCATCATCATCATCATCATCATCATCATCATCATCATCATCATCATCATCATCATCATCATCATCATCATCATCATCATCATCATCATCATCATCATCATCATCATCATCATCATCATCATCATCATCATCATCATCATCATCATCATCATCATCATCATCATCATCATCATCATCATCATCATCATCATCATCATCATCATCATCATCATCATCATCATCATCATCATCATCATCATCATCATCATCATCATCATCATCATCATCATCATCATCATCATCATCATCATCATCATCATCATCATCATCATCATCATCATCATCATCATCATCATCATCATCATCATCATCATCATCATCATCATCATCATCATCATCATCATCATCATCATCATCATCATCATCATCATCATCATCATCATCATCATCATCATCATCATCATCATCATCATCATCATCATCATCATCATCATCATCATCATCATCATCATCATCATCATCATCATCATCACACATCCACATCCACATCCACATCCACATCCACATCCACATCCACATCCACATCCACATCCACATCCACATCCACATCCACATCCACATCCACATCATCATCATCATCATCATCATCATCATCATCATCCACATCCACATCCACATCCACATCCACATCCACATCCACATCCACATCCACATCCACATCCACATCCACATCCACATCATCATCATCATCATCCACATCATCATCATCATCATCATCATCATCATCATCATCATCATCATCATCATCATCATCATCATCATCATCCACATCATCATCATCATCATCATCATCATCATGTAACGAGTTTTATTCGTGGGCTGGGATAAAACTCAGCGGTTCCAGGGTTCACCAAGGGGTCTCGTAACCCTCAGTTGATTTTACTGCCGAATTATGCACTGCTGGCTTGTTAGTGCCAGCAAAATTCACCAATCACGAAGGATTTGGCTCGGACGGAAAATCGTTTATTATTTATTTACTTAAAGATACGTTACAATAATTACTCCTACAATAATCGCGCAACAGCGTCGCTAGTGTACAAATTTACTAGCGAAGCTGCTGGAGTTACGCTACGGTCTGCGTATTCGGTTGAAGCGGTTGAAGCCGCGGTGGCTGAGTTACGCTACGGTTTGCGTATTCGGTTGAAGTCGCGGTGGATACGTTTACTGCGCGCTACGGGTTGCGTGCTCGGTTACTGACGTCACTGCGTCTCGGTTGACTAATGACGTTACGTTACGGTTTGCGTAATCGGTCAAAGTCGCGGTAGACAAGTTTAATGTGCGCTACGGATTGCGGGCTCGGTTACTGACGTCATTACGTCTCGGTTGACTAATGACGTTACGTTACGCTACGGTTTGCGTAATCGGTCAAAGTCGCGGTGGACATAAAATGTCATACACTGGTATGGCCGAAGGCAGGGAGTTGGTAGCTTACAGGCATGCGACCAATTCGCTGCGATTCGGGTACCGAGTGTTCGGTATGCGATAGTCGCGCAGCCACTAAGGGCTTACCTGCTTACAATTCTGCAAGTAAACCATCAGTGGTTGATTCGGCCGGTGCCGTGGGAAAGCCGGAGCCTGGTGACCGTAGTCGGGAAAGCCGAAGCCTGATGACCGTAGTCGGGAAAGCCGAAACCTGGTGACCGTAGTCGGGAAAGCCGAAGCCTGGTGACCGTAGTCGGGAAAGCCGAAGCCTGATGACCGTAGTCGGGAAAGGACGAAGCCGGGTGACCGTAGTCGGGAAAGGCCGAAGCCGGGTGACCGTAGTCGGGAAGGAAGAATGAAGAAAGAAAATAAAGATAGAGAAAGATCGCCACAAGGGCAAAAGAAGCCAAAAGTTCGGTTGAGTAGGCGTCTTAACGCACCCACCATTTAACACCAACGCTTTTTGACTCCCGTGTTTTGCAATTACCGTCCCTTATATGGACCGGCGACTGCAAAGTCCGCACGAATTATATTCGTGTGTGGCATGATCGTGCCAAAGCAATTTTTGTCACTCAAATTTTTATCAGGGCTGTTACGGTGTGTGTTCGGTGGGTCAGGGTTGCTCCCTATCGTATTTTCTTTGCAAACTAGTTTCTAAGAATTAAGAATTATTACTAGGGATAATGTAACCTAAGTGCTTAAAATCTATGTTTTCTTTGTTGAAGTGACCCTTGGTCATGAGGCGGTAAAAAAAAATGAATTAACCAAGGGTCGCTTAAAAATAAGAGTGAGATTAATATGTGATTAAAACACTGTGACACAAATTTTGTGTTACAATCATCATCATCATCATCATCCACATCATCATCATCATCATCATCATCATCATCATCATCCACATCATCATCATCATCATCCACATCATCATCATCATTCACATCATCATCATCATCCACATCCACATCATCATCATCATCCACATCATCATCATCATCCACATCATCATCATCATCATCATCATCATCATCATCATCATCATCATCCACATCATCATCATCATCCACATCATCATCATCATCCACATCATCATCATCATCATCATCATCATCATCATCATCATCCACATCATCATCATCATCATCCACATCATCATCATCATCCACATCATCATCATCATCATCATCATCATCATCATCATCATCCACATCATCATCATCATCATCATCATCATCATCATCCACATCATCATCATCATCATCCACATCATCATCATCATCCACATCATCATCATCATCCACATCATCATCATCATCATCATCATCATCATCATCATCATCATCCACATGATTATCATCATCATCATCATCATCATCATCATCATCATCATCATCATCATCATCATCATCCACATCATCATCATCATCATCATCATCATCATCATCATCATCATCATCCACATCATCATCATCATCATCATCATCATCATCATCATCATCATCCACATCATCATCATCATCCACATCATCATCATCATCATCATCATCATCATCATCATCATCATCATCATCCACATCATCATCATCATCATCATCATCATCATCCACATCATCATCCACATCATCATCATCATCATCATCATCATCATCATCATCATCATCATCATCATCATCATCATCATCATCATCATCATCATCATCATCATCATCATCATCCACATCATCATCATCATCATCATCATCATCATCATCATCATCATCATCATCATCCACATCATCATCCACATCATCATCCACATCATCATCATCATCATCATCATCATCCACATCATCATCATCATCCACATCATCATCATCATCATCATCATCCTCCACATCATCATCATCATCATCATCATCATCATCATCATCATCATCATCATCATCATCATCCACATCATCATCATCATCATCCACATCATCATCATCATCCACATCATCATCATCATCCACATCATCATCATCATCCACATCATCATCATCATCCACATCATCATCATCATCATCATCATCATCATCATCATCATCATCATCATCATCCACATCATCATCCACATCATCATCATCATCATCATCATCATCATCATCATCATCATCATCATCATCATCATCATCATCATCATCATCATCATCATCATCATCATCATCATCATCATCATCATCATCATCATCATCATCATCATCATCATCATCATCATCATCATCATCATCATCATCATCATCATCATCATCATCATCATCATCATCATCATCATCATCATCATCATCATCATCATCATCATCATCATCACACATCCACATCCACATCCACATCCACATCCACATCCACATCCACATCCACATCCACATCCACATCCACATCCACATCCACATCCACATCCACATCCACATCCACATCCACATCCACATCCACATCCACATCCACATCATCATCATCATCATCATCATCATCATCATCATCATCATCCACATCCACATCCACATCCACATCCACATCCACATCCACATCCACATCCACATCCACATCATCATCATCATCATCATCATCCACATCATCATCATCATCATCATCATCATCATCATCATCATCATCATCATCATCATCATCATCATCATCCACATCATCATCATCATCATCATCATCATCATGTAACGAGTTTTATTCGTGGGCTGGGATAAAACTCAGCGGTTCCAGGGTTCACCAAGGGGTCTCGTAACCCTCAGTTGATTTTACTGCCGAATTATGCACTGCTGGCTTGTTAGTGCCAGCAAAATTCACCAATCACGAAGGATTTGGCTCGGACGGAAAATCGTTTATTATTTATTTACTTAAAGATACGTTACAATAATTACTCCTACAATAATCGCGCAACAGCGTCGCTAGTGTACAAATTTACTAGCGAAGCTGCTGGAGTTACGCTACGGTCTGCGTATTCGGTTGAAGCCGCGGTGGCTGAGTTACGCTACGGTTTGCGTATTCGGTTGAAGTCGCGGTGGATACGTTTACTGCGCGCTACGGGTTGCGTGCTCGGTTACTGACGTCACTGCGTCTCGGTTGACTAATGACGTTACGTTACGGTTTGCGTAATCGGTCAAAGTCGCGGTAGACAAGTTTAATGTGCGCTACGGATTGCGGGCTCGGTTACTGACGTCATTACGTCTCGGTTGACTAATGACGTTACGTTACGCTACGGTTTGCGTAATCGGTCAAAGTCGCGGTGGACATAAAATGTCATACACTGGTATGGCCGAAGGCAGGGAGTTGGTAGCTTACAGGCATGCGACCAATTCGCTGCGATTCGGGTACCGAGTGTTCGGTATGCGATAGTCGCGCAGCCACTAAGGGCTTACCTGCTTACAATTCTGCAAGTAAACCATCAGTGGTTGATTCGGCCGGTGCCGTGGGAAAGCCGGAGCCTGGTGACCGTAGTCGGGAAAGCCGAAGCCTGATGACCGTAGTCGGGAAAGCCGAAACCTGGTGACCGTAGTCGGGAAAGCCGAAGCCTGGTGACCGTAGTCGGGAAAGCCGAAGCCTGATGACCGTAGTCGGGAAAGGACGAAGCCGGGTGACCGTAGTCGGGAAAGGCCGAAGCCGGGTGACCGTAGTCGGGAAGGAAGAATGAAGAAAGAAAATAAAGATAGAGAAAGATCGCCACAAGGGCAAAAGAAGCCAAAAGTTCGGTTGAGTAGGCGTCTTAACGCACCCACCATTTAACACCAACGCTTTTTGACTCCCGTGTTTTGCAATTACCGTCCCTTATATGGACCGGCGACTGCAAAGTCCGCACGAATTATATT
>CATIVO010000025.1:2500-22500 GCA_949629155.1 Myopa testacea
TCATCATCATCATCATCATCATCATCATCATCATCATCATCATCATCATCATCATCATCATCATCATCATCATCATCATCATCATCATCATCATCATCATCATCATCATCATCATCATCATCATCATCATCATCATCATCATCATCATCATCATCATCATCATCATCATCATCATCATCATCATCATCATCATCATCATCATCATCATCATCATCATCATCATCATCATCATCATCATCATCATCATCATCATCATCATCATCATCATCATCATCATCATCATCATCATCATCATCATCATCATCATCATCATCATCATCATCATCATCATCATCATCATCATCATCATCATCATCATCATCATCATCATCATCATCATCATCATCATCATCATCATCATCATCATCATCATCATCATCATCATCATCATCATCATCATCATCATCATCATCATCATCATCATCATCATCATCATCATCATCATCATCATCATCATCATCATCATCATCATCATCATCATCATCATCATCATCATCATCATCATCATCATCATCATCATCATCATCATCATCATCATCATCATCATCATCATCATCATCATCATCATCATCATCATCATCATCATCATCATCATCATCATCATCATCATCATCATCATCATCATCATCATCATCATCATCATCATCATCATCATCATCATCATCATCATCATCATCATCATCATCATCATCATCATCATCATCATCATCATCATCATCATCATCATCATCATCATCATCATCATCATCATCATCATCATCATCATCATCATCATCATCATCATCATCATCATCATCATCATCATCATCATCATCATCATCATCATCATCATCATCATCATCATCATCATCATCATCATCATCATCATCATCATCATCATCATCATCATCATCATCATCATCATCATCATCATCATCATCATCATCATCATCATCATCATCATCATCATCATCATCATCATCATCATCATCATCATCATCATCATCATCATCATCATCATCATCATCATCATCATCATCATCATCATCATCATCATCATCATCATCATCATCATCATCATCATCATCATCATCATCATCATCATCATCATCATCATCATCATCATCATCATCATCATCATCATCATCATCATCATCATCATCATCATCATCATCATCATCATCATCATCATCATCATCATCATCATCATCATCATCATCATCATCATCATCATCATCATCATCATCATCATCATCATCATCATCATCATCATCATCATCATCATCATCATCATCATCATCATCATCATCATCATCATCATCATCATCATCATCATCATCATCATCATCATCATCATCATCATCATCATCATCATCATCATCATCATCATCATCATCATCATCATCATCATCATCATCATCATCATCATCATCATCATCATCATCATCATCATCATCATCATCATCATCATCATCATCATCATCATCATCATCATCATCATCATCATCATCATCATCATCATCATCATCATCATCATCATCATCATCATCATCATCATCATCATCATCATCATCATCATCATCATCATCATCATCATCATCATCATCATCATCATCATCATCATCATCATCATCATCATCATCATCATCATCATCATCATCATCATCATCATCATCATCATCATCATCATCATCATCATCATCATCATCATCATCATCATCATCATCATCATCATCATCATCATCATCATCATCATCATCATCATCATCATCATCATCATCATCATCATCATCATCATCATCATCATCATCATCATCATCATCATCATCATCATCATCATCATCATCATCATCATCATCATCATCATCATCATCATCATCATCATCATCATCATCATCATCATCATCATCATCATCATCATCATCATCATCATCATCATCATCATCATCATCATCATCATCATGTTGTATCTTTTAAAGTTGGGTGGTCTTTTTCCTTTCGTTGTCCTCAGGACAACGAGTGAAACGCTTTGTTTTATTTTTCTTATTGGGTTTTATTTCAAGCTGCTTGTTACGGCACTCAAACACTAATTTTATTTTTTCTGTACACTTACACTTGTACACTTATACTATTATTAATTACACTTATTACTAAACTAACGCGCGACTTGATACGCGCGCAAACAAGAAGACGACGACCTCGTCGTTTGGATATATTTTCAAGACTCTCGTTCAAAACTTTTTCTTGGTTCCACTCTGGCTTGGTCGACGCACCCGTCGACCGCACCAAAGTGGGTCGGTGTTGGCGCGTGTCGCAATTTCCATTATTTCGCAATTTTTGTATTGCGAAATATCAATATCGGCAGAATTAAATCGTTCCCAATTTAATTCTTCCGCGTTTGGTTTTGGATTTTTTATTTTTCCAAGCTAAGCTTTTTTGTGTTTATGGTTTGGGAGCTTGCTACTGAAAGTTAGCTTCCACAATCCATTCCATGCAAAGTGCTATGGTGGCTGGCCTAGCTTTGCAAAGCTTGGCTAAAGCTTTTGGCTACCAAGCGAAGTGCTATGGTTGCTGGTTTGGCTTTCGGATTTACGTTAATGAAAGCTTGACTGGAAATTGCGATCGCGACATACAACATCCCTCCACCCTAGGGGAAGAAAAATTTAGTATCGTATAAAACGATATTAAATTTTTCTTGTACATTTATGTTTTTGTGTTGGTGGTTTATTTGCCTTATGGCTTTGCTTATTGTCTATTTATGTTTATCTTTTTCCGAATGTCTTATGAATTATGTAAGTAGTATAATTAGGTGATATTAGCTAATATAATAATACAATTAATTAATAATTACAATCATAATAATTACAATAATAATGCAACCGATTGTTTACAAATATGATGCAAACGGTAGCTGCGCTCTTTGGATGTCACTTGTGTATGAGTTGATGATGCCGTCGACGTTGATATAAATGTAGATGTCGACGTTAATGCTACTGTTGATGTACATGTTGACGATGGTGTCGACGTTGACGTCGATGTTTACGCTGCTGTATGTACGTTTCGACGATGGTGTCGAAGGTGGCGTCGATCTTGACGTTGCTGTTGACGAACATGTTGAAGTCGACGTTGCTGCTACTGTTGATGTTGAAGTCGGCGTTGCTGCTACTCTTGATGTTGAAGTCGGCGTTGCTGCTACTCTTGATGTACACCCCGTTGTATCAATATTTTCTTCTTGAGTGTTATGTATGTAGGAATGCTGTTGCTGGGAAGCTTACTTAGTTGTAGTTGTTGTAGTAATGTTGTTGGTAGAATCGGTGTCGTTGTTGATGGTTTCTGATGTTGGTAGAATCGGCTGATCCCAATTGTGGATCAATTGTGTTGGCTTGAGCTCAGATCATGGCTCAGATTTTGTAAAATTAGCATTGGTACATAAGCTGACTGCTGATGCTTTAACTCAAAAATTTTACTTTTGTAACTGTTGTTGCTGTAATAGGTATTACAGATGAATAGGTCGCAGTAGATTGAACTGGCTAACCTTTTTCTGCTATTCGTTTCGTTTGCGTGGTTTATCACCATCGCTGCCACCTGATGATGCGATAACTTATGTTGTCTTAAATTGTTGGCTTTTAGCGATCATTTTTGACTATGATCCCGCTGCTGAGCGGAAACTGAGTTGTATCCGCCGATGAATTTGCTTATAGCGATCATGATTGTTGACTTTCTTCACGGGATTACCATCTAGTTATTTTATCGTGGTTGCTGCTGTATGACCTCTTTGAAGGTAACTTCGTGTTTTGTTTTCGAATGCTGTTGCAACGCTACGCTGATCAGCTGTTTGTTACAGCTACCCTTCCCTCCTCGAGTTGTTTGGGCGCTTTTTCGTTGCCCTGTTGTGGTGTGGGTGTAGTATGACTGCGTCTCTTATGTTGTAGTGGGTGTACATCGACGTTCGGGCCGGCTTCTCTGCATGCTGGATCCTTATTTAGTATACATACGATATTACATTTAACTATCAATTTTTATATATTTTGTTCTTACAATATTTTATGCTATTTATTATTTGTTTGTTATTAAGATTTTATATTATTATTTGTAACGTACTATATTGTATTTATTTTCATCTATTTCTAAAATTTTTTCTCTATTCTAATTTTACATAAAATTCCATTGCGTGATTTCTAAACCGTTTAATAATTTTAATTATTCAATAATATGTACGTTAATTTTGTGGAATAGAATTTTGTTGCATATTAACTATCAATATTATTTTCAACCATTTTGAATAAAATTCGTACAAGTGTTTTACTTATCTTATCTTATATTTTTATTTGTTTTTTAAGATTTTATATATAAATATTTTGGTATTGTTATTATAAGCATGTATTTTCCTTATTTGAATCTTAACAAAAAAAAAATGTGTGTTTTCCCTTAAGCCTTTATTTCGTTAATTTTTTAATGGAACGTACATAGTCTATTTTAAATTACAGTTTAATTATAGTTAAAATTACTTTTATATGTGTACGTGTGTACTTTATTATTTGTGATTGTACTTTTAAATATTATATATATCTATGTATATAAATATGTTGTTATTATTGGTGGTAAATTTTTTTTTCCCCTTTTTTTTTTTTTTTTTTTTTTATTTTTGGTTATTTTAAAGTTATTCACCTTTGGTGTTTTATTTTTTTTCGTTCTCTGTTTTTTTTTTTTTTTTTCACTAGTTGTTTCAACGCTGACACTGCATTTTGCTCGTGTTCAGTTGTTTAACCTTGTTTCTGCATTTTTGCAGTGCTTGCATTAATCGCTTCCTTTTGTTATTACTCTTATTTTGACATATGTTTGTCAATGCCCTACATTTAATTAGTTATTGAACAGGAATTATCAATAATGGAAACCAAGAGGTTTTTTTTTTTTTTTTTTTTTTCAAAAACAACATTTCTTATTTGAAATTAGTATGAATACTATTTCTAATCTATGTCTTCATCTTAATTTTTACATGGGTGCGAATTTGTTTGTATAAAGGGTGTGCGTGTGTGTTTTATGCATGAACTAAGTCTTCAGGCATATCTTTACATGTGCATTTATTAATATAATAATTGCAAATGTAGTGGTAGTAAACTGTGAAACAGTTATTTAACAATCACCGGTTATTAATATGAAGTTTGTGTACTTCGGTTTCTGCGTTAAATGATTTAAAGCGGAATCATCTAGAAGAGACCTAACGACCTGACCGTGTATATCAGCATACTTATTTTATGTAGAGTATAATTTGTTAATATCTGCTGTTTTGCATTTCCTGCGGATGTCTTCGCGCGTATTCTACCTAATAAAAAAAAACCCCGTCCCTTGTTTTTTTCTCTTCTTTTTTTTTTTCTTTTTTTTTTTTGTTTTTTTTTTGGTTTGTACGAGTAGAAATATTGTATAAATTCGCGAAATTTTGTTTTGACTCTAATTATTCGTTCAATGTTCGAACGTTCCGCGCGTTTTGTTTATTTAAATTTAATTACTTCGTTGGTAGAAGACGTTAATATGTATCCGATCGGTCAATATAAATTTCCCCTTGGGATCTATGTAACTGCCTGGCTTGAGGACGTTCGTGCCAGGCGTTGGGACTTGGACCCCCTGGTGGATTTTGTTCTTGGACTACAACACGAATTTGAGGAGCACCCCACTCGCAGGCGGTTGCAACTAATAATTGATCTCTTTCGTGCACTGCGCAGGGCTGACCCCGAGATCCCGGCTTTGTTGCCGTGTTTCCATCAGCTGCTTTAGGATGATTGCGGTCGTTCCTGCTGTGTAATTTTCTTTTTTTTTCTGTTTTTATTGCAAAGTCATTAATAAAGAAAATGTTCCCGCAACAAATTATTGTGTATTGTGTATTGATATTTACTTGAAGATGTTTCACTCGAATGGTTAACATTGTGTGGTTAACCAATTTTTATTTGTTATTCCAATGTTAGATTGCATATAAAAAAAATTAAGTCTTTTTTTTTTTTTTTTTTTTTTTTTAAATTAAGCCTTTTAGGAATCTTATAATATATGATAATAGATGCTATCCATGCAGTTGTGTATGTATTGTGTGGTTGTTTTCTATTTATTACACCTACCTTGTATTGGACTACTGTATACTTCGCTGTTTTGGTCATCGAGTTTTGTGTTGCAAATATGTTAGATGCGTTTTTAGTTTATATTTTTATTTATTAATTTCGTTTGGTTTGGTTTTGAAATTTCGAAATTTGGTGATTTTCATTTGTTAACTTCAAGTTTCGTTCGTTATTCAATTACTAGTTTGGAATCGAAATGAAATTATCGGTAGTAAGTTTTTATTAATAGTCTAAAAAAAAAATTTTTTGCATTTCATATTCTTCAATATATGCTATCCTATTTATTTATTTAACAATAATAAAAGATTTTCTAATTTTTCTGACTTATTTCCTTCTCCCCTTTTTTTTTTTCTCTTTGTTGTATTTGTCTTATACAACGTGTTTCTAAGTTATTTACCTGCACCTTTAATTTATTTAAAAAAAAATTTTTCCGATTATATTTTACGCTATTCTATCTTAGTAATAGACATTATTAGTAATAATGTTCAAGTGGCGGGTGTAGTAAAGTAGTTTTTTGTTTTTTTTTTTTTGTTTTTAAGTGATTCTGATTCCTATGTAATTACCTAATTAATCCTATACTCCTATTTAATTGCTATTATATAACTTAAGTAAGTTATTGTGGAATGGCTTTTCCCTTCCCTTAATATTTAAAACTGTAGTAATTGGACTTTTAATCTTTACTACTTTATATGGTCCTATCCATATAGGAGAAAACTTATTTTTCCTAGTTTGGTTCTTAAGTAATACACTATCTCCTATTTTAAATTCTACTAAATTTAATTTATTATCGTACTGCATCTTAGCTGCCTGTTTCGCTAAATCCTGATTCTTTCTCACTATTTCGTGAGCCCTCTGTATTTGGAATTTTAATACCTTGTTCGGATCTTCGGTATTATATACCGGACTACACTTTCTTTTTAAGTTAGTCGGCATCTCTATATCGAAACCAAATAAAGTACGGAATGGTGTTTGCTTGGTCGTAATGTGAGGTGTGTGGTTGTGAACATGCATAGCAGCAGTTAACCATTGATCCCAATTCGACCCATCTTCTTTAGCAAAACTCCGCAAATATTCCGCTAAAGGTCTGTGGCTTCTCTCTAATGAGCCATTAGCCTGTGGATGGTAAGGCGTTATATGCAATTTTTTAATGCCTAACAATTTGCATGTATCTGAGAACAATTTCGAAATGAAATTAGTTCCGTTATCAGTAATTAGAATTCGAGGGATTCCGTAACGCGTGATTACTTCATCGTAGAAAGCTCTGGCGACAGTACTTGCTTCCGCGTCTGGGATAGCTGTACATGCCATAAATTTCGAGAAATCATCCTGAAAAGTCAGAATGTACTTATTTCCGGACACAGTTTCTGGTAGAATACCGACTATGTCCATGTAGACTTTATCAAATGGCCTCATTGGTGTATCTGTCAACACCATGGGCATTTTGGTTAATCTTGAACTTTTATTCGCTTGGCACTTTGGACAGTTTTTTACATAATCTTTTATCTGTCTCTGCATCCCTGGCCACCTATATTGTTGCCTGATTCTTAGGTACGTTTTCACTGCTCCCTGGTGACCTCCTAATGGGGTATTATGGAAATCTTTTATAACTGTTTCTATTTGTTTCGGGTTTTCTAATAAAACTGTGGTTTCGTTTTGTTTTATGCCTGGAGTGTCAGGTTCTACAGGCGTCGGACTTGTCTTTGTTTTATCAATATTTCCTTGGTCCTTTAATTCTATTTCTTTTGTTCTAGCGCGGGTCTGGACTGCTGTTACTACATTACGATTTTGAGGAATTCTACTCAATGCGTCTGCGTTTAAATTTTTCTTGCCTGGCTTATATATGATTTCAAAATCATACTCTGACAACTTGTGTCTGAATCTTGCCAGTCTTGAAGTTTGGTCCTTTAAATTTGCTATTCCCTTTAATGGCTGATGATCGGTAAAAATTTTGAAATGTCTGCCTAAAAGGTATGCTCTGAAATTTTTTGTAGCCCAGACTATTGCTAAAAATTCCTTTTCTATTGTGGAATATCTTTGTTCTGTGTCGCTTAGCGCTCGGCTAGCGAAAGCTATTGGCCTATCCTCGCCTACGTTTCCTTGAGAAAGGACCGCGCCTAATGCTTCATTACTAGCGTCGGTAGTTAAAAGAAATTCTTTTGAAAAGTCTGGATATGCTAACACTGGTGGTGACATAACCGATTCTTTTAATTCTTCAAACGCTCTTTGGCAGCTTTCTGTCCAGACGAACTTCGCGTCTTTTCTTAACAATTTGTTAATGGGAAGTGCTATTTTTGCGGTTCCCGGTATAAATTTTCTATAATAATTAACAAGGCCTAGGAAGGCTTGTACTTCCTTTTTATTTTTAGGAGGCGGAATGTTTTTAACGCACTCCACCTTGCTAGGGTCTGGAAGTGCTCCATGTTCTGAACACTTGTGCCCTAAATATACGACTTCTCGTCGTAGGAATTGGCACTTGCTAATGTTTAATTTTAAGTTATTTTCTCTAATTACTTCGAAAACCTTAGTTAACCTTTCTTCATGCCTTCCCAGGTTTGTTGCGTACACGACTATGTCGTCTAAATAGACAAAACAATCTATACCCTGAAGTCCTGTCAGAATATGATTCATAAGACGTTGAAACGTCGCTGGGGCGCCGGTTAACCCGAAAGGCATTCGGTTGAACTCAAAATGTCCCAAAGCTGAACTAAATGCGGTCTTTTCCTTATCCGCCTTGTCCATTAGGACTTGGTGGTATCCACTTGCCAAGTCTAACATGGAAAAATATCTACTACTGCCTAACTGATCCAATATCTCATCTATCCTAGGCAGTGGAAAAACTTGTTTAATTGTGGCCTCATTTACTTTCCTATAATCTATTACTAAGCGCCATTTCTTTTCTCCATCTTTTCCACTCTTCTTTGGAACTAGAAGTAGCGGGGAGTTCCATGGAGATACACTTGGGGATATTAAATCATCCTCTAATAATTTATGAATTTGCCTATTCATCTCTTCCCTATGTGTCTGAGGAATTCGGTACTGTTTTTGGTTAATTGGTGGCTGATCCACCTTTATTGGAATCTTATGTGTTATTACTGGGGTGTACGTCAATGGGTCACCCTCTAAAAGAAAAATATCATTATATTTCGCACATAGTTTCGTTATGGATTCTCTTTCCTCTCTGTTTAAGGAAGGATCCAATTCTAAATCTTTCATTAGAATGTTAATGCGTTGAGCTATGTCTGCATTACTTATACTGTTGATGGTAGTCCATTGATTACACGAAACATCACTTAGCTTGTATTTGTGGAAATCACTAAATTTCGGTACAAAGTTGTCACTAAGAATGAAATCTTTTGCCGTTGAATTTAGGATTGGTACCTTGACCTCTTTGTTTTCCACATTTGCTAGTGTTTCTCCCAGGTACACTCCTGGTGCAATCTCTTGTTTATGAACTACCACAGTCATAACTTTAGTTTTAATTTTTAACGGCGTTATTCTACCCGTTCTTGCCTCAATTGTTATATTATTTTCTTCCCCTATCTGTTCGATAGTTTTTATTGGTAATTCCAAAATAACCTCTTTCTTCTCATTGAAGAGTGTTAAAATCTTTTCCATTGCATTTATAATGGAGTTGTTCCACAAATTATCCCTCCCTAATATGCCGTCTGCCGGTACTCCTTGTTTAAGTGACACAACGTGTAGCGTTAAACGTAAGGACTGTACCTCATTATGACATATAGTAGTTGATCCTTCTGTGGTCACACAACCTCCAAATGCTCCGCTCAAGTCTTTCCTATTTGACTTGTTTATTCTTGTGCTATCCCTTATTGCACTTTTCTTTATCAGGCTCGTATCTGCTCCTGTATCTACCAGTAAGATGAGTTTTCCATTTATAGCCTCTTCGCAAGGTAATTCGATGAACACGTCATTTAGCTGGGTTTGTGTGCAGTTAGGTACCCCTGTTTCTACATTTCTATTTTTATTGGTACTTGCCAACTTATTCATTGAGCAAGGTATTTTTGGATTTGAATTTTCAATTTTCTCTCCAACTTTGAGTGGCATTTCCGAATCAACTGTTTCTACAATTGTATGATTTCTCTCTGTGACATTGCTTTTATTATTATCAGTCTTCTTCAACTTGATATTAATTTTTAAGTCTTTTGAAGTTGGTAACGGTTCAACAATCGCTTCCGATGTCGGACTTACGGTTACCACTTTATTTGTTAAAGTTGGTAACGTATCCACAATCGGTTCGGATGTATGAATTACTGTTACTCCTTCATTTGGCCTTAAGTTACTAATATTTTTGGGTCCCCAGATTATTGGCCTGTTCTGGGCCCTTGATAGTTTCCCGGACGATTACTTTGCAACGTTTCCCAATTTATTTTTGCCTCGCAATTTTTTATCATATGACCTGGTCTATTGCACCAATGACATATTGTTTGGCTCACTCTGTTTGGCGGGTTCATAGGAGTCTGATTCCTTTGCAAACCGTTGACTGTATTCGGATTAATGTTTATTGCCATTCTTTGGTTCCCGTTTTGTTGAAATTGGTTTTGATTCCAATTTTGCTGGGTTTGGTTTGGCTGCCAGTTTTGTTGTACCTGGTTTGATTGCCAGTTCTGTTGTATTCGGTTTGATTGTCCATTTGGCTGGATTGGATTCCCTTGTTGATATCCTTGATTTCGATAATTATTCCCTTGGTATGTGTTCCTTGTCATCGTTTTCTGGCCTCCCTTTTGGTCACACCTCCAGTTTGGCTCGTGTCCATATTTTGAACACTTGTGGCAATATGGCGTGTTTTTGCGAGTTAAGCAATCATCCCTAGTATGACCTCGCTTGTTGCAATAAGAGCATATTATTCTCTCTGTCGCTCCTAGTGAAGGATTTTGTATCCTTGCTGATTGCCTGTCCATTTTTTCTCCTGCAGCTCTGCCACAACTTTCCTGTCGAATTTGCTCTTGCAGGTTATACGGCATGGTGGCAAGAAACGGCGAATTCATGTTAATATTTAAGTGGTCTGTTTGGAGGGAGCTACTGCTTTGTAGGTTTTCTAGTGCCTCCACCGCTAATTCTACCATTTGCTCAATATTTTTCTTCGTCACGTTGAGCATATAAATTCTCAACGCGGCGTCTTTTAATCCTGTTTTAAATGATTTTTCTACGGCCCCTTCCACCATACTCAAGAGTGCCTTATCTCCGTCTCCGTTATAATCATGTCGAACTATCTCCCTTGCCTGTGTTCGAAGGGCGTTTAGGCGTCTCGCAAACTGTCGTATATCTTCATTCAGTAACTGTCTACAATTTTGGATGCCTATTATCACTGAGTCTAAGGTTACCTTAGGCAAATATGCTCTGTTTATTGTGAGGTAGAATTCCTCGAGACTATTGAATCGTTGTGACCTCACTAAATCATACGCATCCCCGTGTAATCTCTGCTTAATGCAGTCTATGTAGTCCTGACTGTTGTCTGCACCTACCTCCCTTGTGGCTAATTCGCACCCTTGTATAAATTTGTAGACTTCGCCGCGTAAGTCTGGTGGCTGTGTGCCCGAAAAGAGCGGTACCAGCCTATTCGTAATCTTGGCTATCTCACCTATACCCATTTTATATATGTTCTCTGTCGTCCTAATCTGTTTAAATGACCTTCCGTTGTAATCTTCCTCGATAACTGCGGACGGAGTAGCTTCCTTATGATAAAGCGTCCGATCGTGGTCTAGCGATATCTCTTGACTTAAAAGTCTATTCTGCTCTTTTAACTCTTGTATGCGTCTATTTGCTTCCTCTAAAGAGCTACAGTCTTCTCTTGATTTCTGTGTAAATCCCTGGTCTAAGGTTCTATTCAACGTTTCCTCGGTTATCCCTTTTTTTGTTAATAATTCCCTTAGTTTTTCGTTCTCTCGCTCTACGTTCGCGAGTAAGTCTTCTTGAAACTCTTTATTTACTAAATAATTGTCGTATCTATTTCTTAACGCGTTAAACTCTAATTCCCATGTCTTTGACTCTTCTGTTTTATTCTCTATTATCTGGTTTAGGAATTTAAGTAATTCCTCTACTATTGCGTCCGCTTTTTCTACACTCGTATGGTCTTTTAGGTCCCCTACTCTACACTTTATCAATTCTAAGTTTTCCTTGTTGCCTACTGTATCTTTTAAAGTCGCCCAAATCCTGGATATAAATTCGCCTAACTGGCGTTTCAGGTCTTTATGGGCTCTCTCTAATTCTATGTAATCTTGTTCCTGCAATGACTCGGCCATTAATTAAAGACAGTCATATCATTTAATAGTTTTTACTCTATTTATGCGTCCGGCTTTTCTATTTCAAGTATTTGCCACTTGCCCGAATGTTTTCCCAATTCTTAAATGCCTAAAGTTAATTGTTGCATTTAAAAATAGTGTATTTGAAAATGGCTACTTAGCGACATTGATTATTGTTTAATCGTTCCATTAAACGTTTAATTCTTTATACTACTCGTAGTACTTTAGAATTAGAAACAATTAAAATTTTTATTGTGAAGTTTCAACTTCATTAAGCGGCTCAAAATTCTTGCTCGCTTCGTTTACCGAGCGTGCAGTAAACATTCGCTGTACATCTGTTTATTTGTCTGTACGCTGACGTCCGCTGCTTTGTTTCAAGCAGAAATGAAGCGTCAAAATTTTCGTGACTGCGCTGTTCTACTTTGTTTCAAGCAGAGATGAAGCGTCAAAATTTTCGTGACTGCGCAAAGGTAATTTAAGACCTCACAGAATGGAATCAACGACCTGCCTCTGTTCTCAAACAGCCAACAAAACTGCAACGTTTGCAATTCGGACGATTAACCTAGTGAACTCAATTGAGTTATTTCTTTGTTAATTGCTTGTTATTTAAATAACCAATCTAATTTTGCTTTGATTCTCCAACCATTATGAAGTCTCTAAGCGCATTACTTTAAACGTTTACTTCTAATAATGGTTTTTTAAAATAACCAAAAACTTCTTTTTAATGTTCATACATTTGCGAATGTATGACCTATTCTTATAAAAAATTGTGCTAGTTGAATTCGAATAAAATGATAAAATTATCAATTAATTAATTTAAAATGTGCGACTTTGAAATCAACTACATTGAATGTTAAAATTTATTTAACAATGTAATTTGAAAACAAACGTCTAAGACACACCCGAGAAATTATCCAACGAAAACTTAAAACTAACCCGTACACTGTACGCGTTTTGTTTTAGTATTTGATTGGATTTCTGTTTTTTAACAATTTGCGTTCATCATTTGAATTTTTCCACGTTAAATAAATCCTTAAATTTATTTAAGTTAGTAAAATTACTCTGACTTTCGCCAATTGTCTCACAGTAACCAATATCGTTAATTAAAAAAAAAATCGTAAAAATTCGTAGTTGTTAATGTTGGCGACGTTTAAGTCGTTGCTGTTGATTACTGGCATTAACGAAAGATAACTAGCACATAAACCAGTACCTTTCACCAGGATATCTGCTGATTTGTTAGCATTCGGCACTTGAACCGACTGCCAACGCTGAAAATTAATGTAAATGTTGTTAAATAAATTAACAACTTAATTAGTTTTATTTTTGCTGATTTATAAAATCTTTGGCTTGGCCGGCAGTGTATGCCATCGGCCTCAGCTAAGATTTTTATTTCTTTGAGTTATGACGCCGGCAGATTATTGCCAGTGGCTTGAGAACAATTAGAAAATTTATCATGGTATATATAAAATTTTACTGTAATATATTTTTAACATAATATAATTTAAATTATTCTAATCCTTTAATCAATTTATCTTTCCACATTTATTTGTCCCACTTTTTAATTTTAGGTTTATTTTGTCACTTCGATAATTTCACTTTTCACTTTATTCCTTAATTTATTATCTTAGAATGTTATATCTTATTCATTTAACTTGCTTTAAAGATATTTCGTGTTCTAATTTATTTTACTCTAAAGATACTTTCCACTTAAATTTTTCACACACATTCAAGGTAATTTAAAGTTGTATTTTAATTTTATTTGGTCACTCTTATACTTTCGATTTCAATTTAATCCTAACATTATTATTTCACTTTTCAAAATATCCTCGCAACTTCATTTCTACTTATTGTTTCACTATCTTACAAAGTGACTGTTTTTCACTGTCACATATAACTTGCTAACTGCTTCAATTCCTTATTATATTATATTATATTTTATTTTTACTTACTTTATTCCTTATCGAGCGATCCTCGGCTCGAAAATTCCGGCTGCGCCAATTTGTTGTATCTTTTAAAGTTGGGTGGTCTTTTTCCTTTCGTTGTCCTCAGGACAACGAGTGAAACGCTTTGTTTTATTTTTCTTATTGGGTTTTATTTCAAGCTGCTTGTTACGGCACTCAAACACTAATTTTATTTTTTCTGTACACTTACACTTGTACACTTATACTATTATTAATTACACTTATTACTAAACTAACGCGCGACTTGATACGCGCGCAAACACTCAATATCAATATCGGCAGAATTAAATCGTTCCCAATTTAATTCTTCCGCGTTTGGTTTTGGATTTTTTATTTTTCCAAGCTAAGCTTTTTTGTGTTTATGGTTTGGGAGCTTGCTACTGAAAGTTAGCTTCCACAATCCATTCCATGCAAAGTGCTATGGTGGCTGGCCTAGCTTTGCAAAGCTTGGCTAAAGCTTTTGGCTACCAAGCGAAGTGCTATGGTTGCTGGTTTGGCTTTCGGATTTACGTTAATGAAAGCTTGACTGGAAATTGCGATCGCGACATACAACAATCATCATCATCATCATCATCATCATCATCATCATCATCATCATCATCATCATCATCATCATCATCATCATCATCATCATCATCATCATCATCATCATCCACATCTTTATCATCATCCACATCATCATAAGCATCATCATCATCATATACATCATCATCATCATCATCCACATCATCATCATCATCCATATCATCATCATCATATCATCCACATCATCATCATCATCATCATCATCATCATCATCCACATCATCATCATCATCACCATCCACATCATCATCATCATCATCATCATCATCATCATCATCATCATCATCATCATCATCATCATCATCATCATCATCATCATCCACATCATCATCATCATCATCATCATCCACATCATCATCATCATCACCATCCACATCATCATCATCATCATCATCATCATAGGGGGTCAAGGTCCGCTCAGGCTTGGGGGAAAACGGGACCACAGGACGTCCCTCCGTAACTCTCCTGGGTGGGCAAGTCGACTTCTACCTCCACGCGGTGATCCCTGGTAACCAGTTCGTCTCGGTTGTAAGGGATAACTGAGACCTCCTGGGCAGACAGAAGCGGCGATTACTCCCTCTATTCCCTGTATCCTCCCATTGCCTGTACCCATGTTTCCGTCCCATCCTTCTTCCTTTCTGTCCCTGGGCTGGACTAAGGTGTTAGACGACCCGTGCCGATGGTCAACCTGGCTGGGGGCCCAACTAAATAGCCCAGTCGCGAACGGAGTATCCGGTTACCTGGCGCCCACCGGATTAAACAGCCTTGCCTGCACAAGGGGCTCTGTGCGGGTGGACCTCTATTCCCCATTACTCGTGGGACCAAAACGGACAACATAATAAACACAAAAAAACAGACGATGTACGAAGGGAGGGAAAGGGCTGGATTGGAGGCCCCGGTCGAGGCGGAACCCGATGAGGGTTTAGCTATAACTGGGTGTGGGGCACCAACGGGAGGTGTATCTGATACCTTGAAAGAGGTCGCAGAACTTACCCCCCGGCTGAAAATCCAGCCAGCTGGACGACTCTGTCGTCAACGTGGTGCCGGGACTCCTAGCGGAACGGAACCGTTCATGGGTTTAGTTCCAAGGGACGTCAGGGCAACCATGTCGAGTTCGGATGGAAGCGGCGACGAGACGGATCCCAAGGTGTCTTCCAAGGGATTAGTCGGACGCAGCGGAAAACCGGAAGAACGAGCCGCAGAAGTGGTCGCCTCAGCGATCTCTTGCAAGAGGGAGAAGCAGAGGAGTAAGCGGAAGCGGCAGAAGAAGAAGAAAGCATTGGAGAGATCCATAGCTAAGCTGACTTCTCGGCTTAGCGAGCTTTCCTCTTGTGGGACCAGTCCGGAAGAAGGCATGCCGGGCAAGAGGTTCAGAGGTGACACTTCAGCGACCTCGATGCCAGAGAAGCTGGAAGCCGGACGTCAGCAGAGCACTGCAGGTGGGGTGGAAGCCAATAAGCCAGTGCTACAGGGTGGCGATGCTTCGACCAGCAATAAAGGGCGGACTGCGGTTCCTCGGAAACGACCCGCCCCAGCTGGCCAAAGCTCGTCAACACACAGCAGCGGGCCCGAGGCCAAACGGAGGTCTTTCGCGGGGGTCGCGGGGGGTGATCTCCTTGCAGGCATAGCGGACCTCTCCGGCGGGGGGCCATTGGAGGAAAGCCATCTGGCAATCTTCAAGGCCTCCCTGCTGAAGGCGCTGGACTTTCTGGACGGTGGAGGGGACATCGGGTTCGTTGGGAACGCCTACCTTGACAGTGGATTCATTGCCATTAGGTGCAAGAATCAGCAGTCAAGAGAATGGCTGTTCAAGGCTTCTGAGAAGCTGAGTGGTCTCTGGCAGGGGGCTAGACTGCGTCCGGATAGGCTTTACGCTTTGAAGGATGAGAGGAGGATGGTGTTGGTGGTCCACGGAGCTACCGAGACCAAGGAAACCATCCTCAAGGGGCTTCAACGCCAGAACGGCTGCGTAAGGGATACCTCCAAATGGAGGGTTACCTTCGCGGATAAGTTCGGCGAAGGGGCGAAGGTCGGGACTAGGCTGACGGTCTGGTGCCCAAAGGAAGAGGCAGAGGCCATCAAGGCCGCGGGGGGGAAACTCAACTGTGGTCTTGATCAAGCTGTCGTCATATTCCAGAGGGATCCAGCCTGAAGCGAATACCGAGTCCGCGGGGACGGTGACTCACTCCTTCGGGAATGTAACACCGGGGCGGGAGGTGGGCCTGCGCGGACAAACTTTGCGGGTGTGTCAGCTGAACATTCACCACAGTAGAGCAGCTTCAGCAATGATGATGCGACACTTTGAGGAAGATAAGCTGGACATAGCCTTGGTACAGGAACCCTGGATACTTCATGGTAATATTAAGGGACTATCTTGTAAAGGGACTAGCCTCTTTTTGTCGCTAGGTGAGGGAAGGAAGCAGACCTGTGTATTGGTGAGACGGGGTGTCCAAGCGATACTCATGACTCATCTGTGTTCTCAAGACCTAACGGTCGTGAGGATCGGTAGCGGGAACGGCTCCTTTCTGATCGCATCTGCCTACCTGCCATACGACTCATCAGAGCCGCCACCGCCTCTGGAGGTGGAGAGGCTGGTGAGATACGGTGTGGATAGGGGAGAGAATGTGATTATAGGTTGCGATGCTAATGCTCACAGTACAGTGTGGGGCAGCTCCGACGATAACCGCAGAGGCGAGAATATTCTCGAATTTGTGAGTAAATTTAACCTGCAGATCGTAAACAGGGGGTCTGAACCAACTTTTGTAAACTCGATAAGAAGTGAGGTTATTGACCTAACCCTGGCAAGTCTTGGAATATTAGATAGACTATCGCACTGGAGGGTCTGGGACAGGCTAACCATGTCCGACCACCGGGCCATTCGGTTCGATGTCTCGTATGGACTGAGACGGCGGCGAGGAAGCAGGTTAATAAGGATCCCAAGGAACACGGATGGTCATTTGTACCGGGAACTTCTGAAGGGATCTATGCCTGAAGTGAACAGAATACCCAGGAACACGACAGAAGTGGAGATCGAGGTGAGGAGGTTAAACTCTGCCGTGATCTCTGCGTATGAAAGAGCGTGCCCTCGGACCGTGGTGGAGGAAGAGGACTCTGTTCCCTGGTGGAACGAAGAACTGGAATCCATGAAGAGGGAGACGAGAATGGCCTTTAATCGGTACATGAGGCACAAAGACACAGTGGCTTGGACTGATTACAAGGAGAAGAAGAAACGGTTGAAGAAGACCCTTCGCAAGAGGAAGAGGCAGACGTGGAGGGACTTTTGCACCAATACGAAGGATATCTCTGATGTATGCAAATTACAGAAGCTGATATCAAAGGATCCAGGATCCAAAATGGGACTCATCCGAAACAAAGATGGAGTCCTGCTGGAGACACTGGAAAAGTCTACTCAAGAGATGGTAGACAGACACTTTCCCGGGAGCATCGTACACACTGGGGCCTGGCCATCTGTGCGTAGATGGTATCACAGGTCGGAGAGGAACGAGGCGGAAGGGATAGTGACGAGGAACGGGATAAGAAGTGCGATGATGACGTTCTCCCCGTTTAAGACTCCGGGACCGGACGGGATATTCCCTGCTCTGCTTCAGTGGGGCCAGGAGCAGCTGCTCGAGCGATTGCGGGGAGTATTCGTGGCATGTCTGGCAATGGGTTATGTGCCTGGTGTTTGGAGGGAGGGAAGAGTGGTATTCCTACCAAAACCAGGAAAGAAGGACTACACGGAAGCCAAATCCTTTAGACCGGTCTGCCTCACCTCTTTCGTCTTAAAGACGATGGAGAGGGTGGTGGTGGACTATCTAGAAGGAACAGTATTTGTGGAACGTCCTTTAAGTAGATTTCAGCACGCATACAGAGCGGGGAGATCTACGGAGACCGCCCTCCACGACCTGGTCGGGGTGGCGGAAAAGGAACTGATGAACGGAGGCATCGCTATGACCATTTTTATGGACATAGAGGGTGCTTTCGATAAGATCTGTTTTGGAAGATTGAAACTAGCCCTGGAGGCCCGTGGGCTCAACCCGGTCGTTATTAACTGGATTGAATTCATGCTGCGCCACAGGGCGGTAAATCTGCAATGTGGGAGTCATAGGCTTAGAGCGATAGTGACGAGGGGATGTCCCCAGGGAGGGGTATTATCACCAATCCTTTGGAACATCACTGTTGACTCCCTGCTTCATAGACTGGACTCAAGGTGCATACATACAATAGGATATGCAGACGATATAGCGGTGATGGTGAGAGGAAAATATATTAACACCATGCGGGATGTAATGCATGGGGCGCTCTCCACTGTAGAAAGATGGTGTAGAGAGCAGAGCCTCACCATCAATGCTACTAAGACGGATATGATCCTCTTTACAAGGAAGAGGAAAATTCCGGACTGGAGTCCTCTAAGGATTTTCGGATCCGAAATCAACATCTCCCGAAGGGTTAAGTACCTAGGAGTAATCCTAGATAGCAAACTTACCTGGAAGGAGCATGTGCTGGAGAGGACTAGGAAGGCAAAGACTGTGCTCTTTCAGTGCAGAAGAGTGTGTAGCCTTCGATGGGGTTTATCTCCAAACAAGGCACACTGGATCTACACTGCTATGGTTAGACCCTGTTTGACGTATGGCTCAGTTGTCTGGTGGCATAAAGCAGATCAGATAACGATGAAGGCCGAACTGGATAGGGTCCAACGTCTGGCATGCATAGCCATCAGTGGTGCCATGCGCACCACCCCGACCTTCGCGCTGGAGGCGATACTCGGGCTGCTACCGTTGGACTTATTCATTAAGAGGACGGCGGCGCTGGCGGCAATGCGAATGCATAGGAATGCTGTATGGCGTGGTGCGGACTTACCAGCGGCACGACATGGTCGCATTATGGACATTGTTCGTGCAAAGGTCAGCGATGTCTGCATGCCTGTGGATGGTATGTGCAGGGTGCGAATCATCGATAGGTGGCACGATACTCTGATCGCAGACGGCCGACTGCACGATGAGTGCAGTAAGCATGACTTAAACATCTTCACGGATGGGTCACTGATAGATGGAAGGGCAGGTGCAGGGGTCTTCT
>OX451350.1:0-17607 GCA_949629155.1 Myopa testacea
ATTTAAATAGCTTATATAGAGTATAGCACTGAAGCTGCTAGGGAAATTTTTTAATTTTTAAATGTTGTGAATTAAATTTAGTATATAAAAGTAAATCTTTAATTTTACAGTGAAAATGTAATGTTTTAATTAAACTATATAAAAAGAAATAAAAATGGAATTTAACCATTAAAATAAAAAGTTAGAAGCTTTCATTTGACATCTTATTTCCTTAATTGGAGAAAGTCTCAATTCTATCATTAACAGTAATACGCCTCTTTTTGGCTTCAATTAAAATAAGGATATAAAAATCTAAAATTAGGTCGAAACTAATTGCAATAAATCGCTTCATATTTAAGACGGATTGAATACAATACTTTTTGAATGCAAATCAAATGTTATAATTAACTACAGTCTCAAATTGTTCAAGATAACATTCCTTGTTTTCATTCATGGTAAAGACCAAGTAATAAAATAATAATAAAAAATATTCTTGTAAGTCTTCAAACAAAAAATGAAGATGTTTTTATTACTACAATTACTGGAAGTAAAAGAGCAATTTCTACATCAAAAATTAAAAAAATAATTGCAATAAGAAAAAACCGTAAAGAAAAAGGAATACGAGAAGAAGAAGAAGGATCGAACCCACATTCAAATGGAGAACATTTTTCTCGATCAGTTAAAGTTTTTTTAGAAAGTAATGAAGCAATTAATATTATAATAGAAGAAACTAAAAGAATTAATATACCAATTAATAATAACAAATTAATTATTTATACTATTTATTTATAGACCTTATGATTGGAAGTCATATATACTAATTATACTACATAAATAAATTAGCCTCCTCATCAGTAAACTGAAATATAAAGAAATAATCAAACTACATCTACAAAATGTCAATATCAAGCAGCTGCTTCAAATCCAAAATGATGAATTTTAGAAAAATGATTATTTAAATGACGAATTAAACATACTAATAAAAATGAAGTACCAATTAAAACATGAATTCCATGAAAACCTGTAGCCATGTAAAAAGTAGATCCATAAACTGAATCAGCAATTCTAAAAGGAGCTTCTTGATATTCATAGGCTTGAAGAATAGAAAAATAAATTCCTAAAAGAACTGTAAAAAATAATGCTTGAGTAGATTGAGAATGATTTCCTTCTATCATTCTATGATGAGCTCATGTTACAGTAATTCCTGAAGTTAAAAGAATTACAGTATTTAAAAGAGGAATCTGAGAGGGGTTAAAAGATTTAATTCCCTGAGGAGGTCAAATTGATCCAATTTCAATAGATGGGGATAAACTTCTATGAAAAAAAGCTCAGAAAAATGAAACAAAAAATAATACTTCAGAAACAATAAATAAAATTATTCCTCATCGTAATCCGGTTACTACTATTAAAGTATGTAATCCTTGAAAAGTTCCTTCACGAGATACATCTCGTCATCATTGAAAAACTGTTAAAATTACAATTAAATTACCTAATAAAAATAATGAAATTCTATATTGATGAAATCACTGAACTAAGCCAGAAACAGAAGTTATTGCCCCAATTGCCCCAGTAAGTGGTCACGGCCTATAGTCAACTAAATGAAAAGGATGATTAGAATGTAAAGACATTAATTTACTTCTCTAGAATATAAAGTTCTTAAAACTGCAATCACATATGATTGAATTATTGCAACTGCTGATTCTAATGTTAAAAGTATAATTTGGACAACTAATAAAATTCTTACTATAAAACCTAAAGAAGACCCTGTGTTTCCTAATAAAGTTAATAATAAATGCCCTGCAATTATATTTGCAGTAAGACGAACAGCTAATGTGCCTGGTCGAATAATATTTCTTACTGTTTCAATACAGACCATAAATGGTATTAATACTGAAGGAGTTCCCTGAGGAACTAAGTGAGCAAATATATGTGTAGAATGATTTAATCATCCATATAACATAAATCTCAGTCATAAAGGTAAAGCTAATGATAAAGTAAAAGTTAGATGTCTTGAACTTGTAAAAATATAAGGAAATAAACCTATAAAATTATTGAATAATACTATAGAAAATAAAGAAATAAAAATTAAAGTTGCCCCAGAAAAAGAAGAACCTAATAAAGTTTTAAATTCTAAATGTAATGAGATTAAAACTTTGTTTCACACAATTATATGACGTCTAGGAATTAATCAATATATTATTGGAATTAATAATAAGCCAATAAAAGATCTTATTCAATTTAATGATAAATTAAAAATTCTTGAAGAAGGGTCAAATACAGAAAATAAGTTAGTTATCATTTTCAATTTATTGAATTAATATTTTTTTTATTTAAAGATATTGAACGAGAAGAATAGTTGATAAAAGAATAATAATTTATAATATTAAAAATTACAAATAATAATGAAAATAAAAAAAATAAACTTAACCAATTAAGAGGATATATTTGAGGAATCAAAAAATATTAAATATCTAATAATTTCAGAATGACATTCTAATGTTATAAATTAACTAATTTTTTCATCAAAAGTAATCGCTAATTTACTATTATAAGGTTTAAGAGACCAGTACTTGCTTTCAGTCACTTGATGAATTAATTAAATTAGAAGAAACTCATTTAATAAAAGAATTAGAAGAAACTCTTTCAATAACAATTGGCATAAAAGAATGATTAGCTCCACAAATTTCTGAACATTGCCCATAAAATAAACCAGGACGATTAATAAAAAAATTAGTTTGATTTAATCGACCAGGAGTTCCATCAACTTTTACGCCTAATGAAGGAATTGTTCAAGAATGAATTACATCAGCAGCTGATACTAAAATACGGATTTGTGACTTTATTGGTAAAACAACCCGATTATCTACATCTAATAAACGAAATCCATCTTGTCTAAGTTCATTTGTAGGAATTATATAAGAATCAAATTCTAGACCTAAAAAATCTGAAAGTTCATATCTTCAATATCATTGATGACCAATAGATTTTAAAGTAATAACAGGTTCATTAACTTCATCTAATAAATATAAAATTCGAAGGGAAGGAAAAGCAATAAATAATAAAATAATAGCCGGTAAAATTGTTCAAATAGTTTCAACTATTTGTCCATGCAAAAGAAATCGATTAGTAAATCTATTAAATATTATTATTCCTATGATATATCTTACTATTACAGTAATTATTACTAAAATCATAAGTGTATGATCATGAAAAAAAGTTAATTGTTCTATTAAAGGAGAAGCTCTATTCTGTAGTCCAAAATTTGCTCATGTTGACATTATTCTAACAAAAGTATTACTTTATTCATGAAGCTTAAATCCATTGCACTAATCTGCCATATTAGAAATTTACTAATAATGGTAATTCAGAATATCTATGCTCAGAAGGGGGAGTATTCTGAAATCATTCAATTGAAGAATTTAATTGAATTGAATATAATACCTTACGACCAGAAACCAATCTTTCTCAAATAATATATAAAAAAAATAAAATTCCTAATAATGAAATTGAAGAACCAATTGAAGAAATTACATTTCATGAAGTATAACAGTCAGGATAATCAGAATATCGACGAGGCATTCCTGCTAACCCAAGAAAATGTTGAGGAAAAAAAGTTAAATTTACCCCTACAAATATAATAGTAAACTGTCTTTTTAGAAATATTGGATTTAAAGAAAGACCCGTAAAAAGAGGATATCAATGAACAAACCCAGCTATAATTGCAAAAACAGCACCCATAGAAAGTACATAATGAAAATGGGCTACAACATAATAAGTATCATGCAAAATAATATCAACAGAAGAATTAGCTAAAACAACCCCTGTTAAACCTCCGACAGTAAATAAAAAAACAAATCCTAATGACCAAAGAATTGCTGGTGAATAAGAAAGTTGAGATCCATGAAGAGTAGCTAACCATCTAAAAATCTTAATTCCCGTAGGAACAGCAATAATTATAGTTGCAGAAGTAAAATAGGCTCGTGTATCAACATCTATTCCTACAGTAAATATATGATGAGCTCATACAATAAAACCTAATAATCCAATAGATAATATAGCATAGATCATTCCTAATGAACCAAATGTTTCCTTTTTCCCAGATTCTTGACTAATAATATGAGAAATCATTCCAAATCCTGGTAAAATTAAAATATAAACTTCTGGGTGACCAAAGAATCAAAATAAATGTTGATAAAGAATAGGGTCTCCTCCACCAGCTGGGTCAAAAAATGATGTATTTAAATTACGATCTGTTAATAATATAGTAATAGCTCCTGCTAAAACGGGTAAAGAAAGTAAAAGAAGAAAAGCTGTAATTACTACAGACCAAACAAATAAGGGTATTCGATCAAAAGAAATTCCTCTAGACCGTATATTAATAACTGTTGTAATAAAGTTTACAGCACCTAAAATTGAAGAAATTCCAGCTAAATGAAGTCTAAAAATTGCTAAATCAACAGAAGATCCACCATGAGCAATTACAGAAGAAAGTGGAGGATAAACAGTTCATCCTGTCCCAGCTCCATTTTCAACTATTCTTCTGACCAACAATAATGAAAGAGAAGGAGGAAGTATTCAAAATCTTATATTATTCATTCGAGGAAATGCTATATCCGGGGCTCCTAATATCAAAGGAACTAATCAATTTCCAAATCCCCCAATTATAATAGGCATTACTATAAAAAAAATTATTACAAATGCATGAGCAGTAACAATAACATTATAAATCTGGTCATCTCCAATTAATGCACCTGGATGGCCTAATTCAGCTCGGATTAAAATTCTTAAAGATGTACCAACTATTCCTGCCCATCCACCAAATAGAAAATATAAAGTTCCAATATCCTTATGATTTGTAGAAAACAACCATTGTCGCGATTTGATTAAATGGCTGAAGATAGGCAGTAAACTGTAAATTTACGAATAAGATTAAAATCTTTTTAATCAGGCTTTATAGTCAAAAATGACATTAGACTGCAATTCTAAAGGTGTAAATTACTAAAGCTTAAAAGGTTCATTCTTCTATTTTTAGCTTTGAAGGCTAAAAGTTTGATTAACTTAAAGCCTTAAAATAAAAATAGGATTAGCCTAATTAGCAAGAATCCAAATAATGAAAAAAACGAAAGGAGGGAAGACAGATTAATAAAATTTCCGCAATCATGGACAATTTTTCATGAAGGCTCGTAATAAGACATTATAAAAGAACTAAACCCTAACCGTAAATAAAAAAATAAGGTTAGCAATGCTATTATCACCATAATTAAAACAGAAAAAATGTGGTTATTTTCAACCAAAGCTTGAATTACCATTCACTTTGGAAAAAATCCTAAAAATGGAGGAAGTCCACCTAGTGAAAGCAAATTTAGAAGAAAAAGAATTTTAATTTCCGAACTAAAATTGGCCAATGAAAAAAGCTGATTAATGTGAAAAACACCAAATGAATGAAAAAGTAAAACAATTACTCTCGACAAAAAAGAATAAAATAAAAAATAAACAATTCAAAGCATTTCTCTCAACATCAAAGCAGAAAGTATTCAACCCAAATGGTTAATAGATGAAAAAGCTATTAACTTTCGCAAAGAAGTTTGATTTAAACCGCCTAAAGACCCAATTACTACTGAAAAAATAATTCTTAATGAAATAAGCCAGTTAATTGATGAATAAGAAATTAAAATTATAGGGGCAATTTTCTGTCAAGTTATTAACAATAAACCGTTTATTCATCTTAATCCTTCTATTACAATGGGAAATCAAAAGTGAAAGGGTGCTCTCCCTCTTTTTATTAAAAGTGAAGAGAGAATCATCAGTAAAGAACAAGGGGGATTGCCATCATTAATGAAATTCTCTTCAATCAAAAACAAAAGAATGGAAAATAATAAGACTGCTGAAGCCAAAGCTTGAGCTAAAAAGTATTTTAATGATGCTTCAGATGACATTAAGTTGTTGGATCTTATTAGGGGGATAAAAGCCAACAAATTAATTTCTAATCCTATTCACGCACCTAATCATGAATTAGATGAAATAGTAATTAAAGAGCCGATCATTAAAATTACTAAAAATATTAATTTAGTAAAATTATTAAGAATTAAAGAGGGGGGGAATTGACCTCCATAAATGGGATATGAACCCAATAGCTTAATTAGCTTACCTTTTTATATTTTAGTGTACGAAGCACAAAAGTTTTTGATACTTTTAGAATAGTTTAATTCTATAAAATATAAACTTTATAGGAATAATCCAATATTATGGTTCATATATTTCAGATCAAATAGAATTTCATTTAAATTAATGAATGTATTTGAAATACATCATCTATTCTATCAAAATAGCCCTTTTATCAGGCAATTCATTTTTTTGAATGAAAAATATCTTATTTTAAATAATAAATTTCCAATTTGAATGAAAAATATCTTATTTTAAATAATAAATTTCCAATTTGAATGAAAAATATCTTATTTTAAATAATAAATTTCCAATTTGAATGAAAAATATCTTATTTTAAATAATAAATTTCCAATTTGAATGAAAAATATCTTATTTTAAATAATAAATTTCCAATTTGAATGAAAAATATCTTATTTTAAATAATAAATTTCCAATTTGAATGAAAAATATTTTCATCAGCTTACTGTTCTCCTATTCTTTTTTTTGTTTTTATTAGATAAATTTAGTGGAAAAATAAAAATTAAATCAAAAGAATAATAAGTTTTATGAACTTTAATTAGTTAAGTTTTTAAAGATTTAAATGAAAAATAATAATAAAAGGTTATTATATAAAGCAAATAATTTTTTTTATTTATTTTTAAAATCCTTTATAATAATACATATTTCATTTTTTAGTAAAATTTTTAATGAAATCAATCACTTTCATAAAAATAAGTTAAATTCTATTGATAAGTCAAATATTTGAAAATATTTAATTGTTTTTTATATAAAAATTTATTTATTAATAATTTTATAATGAAATTTATTAATAAAAATATTATTTTATATATAAATATTATTTATATTAATAGATTTTTATATAATAATTTAATAATTTTTATAATATTTATATTTTTAATTATTATTAAATTAATTATTAATATTATAAAATATATATATATATGAAATATATATATATATAAATATTATATATATTAATAATTATATATATATCTATTTATTAATATATATAATATTTATATTAATATATTTATTTATTAATTATTATATTATATATTAATTTATTAATATAAATAATATTTATATATATATTATATATTATATATACGTACGCGAGAGAATTAAATTATGATAAAAATATTAATTTTTAGTAATACTAAAAAAAAAGAACAGAGAACAGTAAGCTGATGAAAATATTTTTCATTC
Organism: Myopa testacea; assembly: GCA_949629155.1. Classification (NCBI taxonomy): domain Eukaryota; kingdom Metazoa; phylum Arthropoda; class Insecta; order Diptera; family Conopidae; genus Myopa; species Myopa testacea. The sequence goes on from OX451350.1 coordinate 7,351, forward strand.
AAATTGGAAATTTATTATTTAAAATAAGATATTTTTCATTCAAATTGGAAATTTATTATTAAATAAAATACTATGAAAATTTAATTGATTAAATTTGTTAGAATTATTTATGGTTATTTTATCTTTCCTTTAAAATAAAAATATTTATTAAATTGATGTATTAAAATTATAGTAATTAGGGGTTACTATAGTTTAATCTACAAATTTCATAAATAGGGGTTTATGATGAAATATTATTTAATAGGGGGTTTATTATATAATATTTCTTAATTTGTAGGTTTCTAGATCTAATACACTTGTATGTCACTTATAATAGTCATTTTTCTTATTTAATTATTATTCTATGGGGAGCCAACCTATTGTTGGGGTGGGGGTATGCTGCTTTTTTTAGTTATTAAGAAATAACTTTAATTGATTAAATTTGTTAGAATTATTTATGGTTATTTTATCTTTCCTTTAAAATAAAAATATTTATTAAATTGATGTATTAAAATTATAGTAATTAGGGGTTACTATAGTTTAATCTACAAATTTCATAAATAGGGGTTTATGATGAAATATTATTTAATAGGGGGTTTATTATATAATATTTCTTAATTTGTAGGTTTCTAGATCTAATACACTTGTATGTCACTTATAATAGTCATTTTTCTTATTTAATTATTATTCTATGGGGAGCCAACCTATTGTTGGGATGGGGGTATGCTGCTTTTTTTAGTTATTAAGAAATAACTTTAATTGATTAAATTTGTTAGAATTATTTATGGTTATTTTATCTTTCCTTTAAAATAAAAATATTTATTAAATTGATGTATTAAAATTATAGTAATTAGGGGTTACTATAGTTTAATCTACAAATTTCATAAATAGGGGTTTATGATGAAATATTATTTAATAGGGGGTTTATTATATAATATTTCTTAATTTGTAGGTTTCTAGATCTAATACACTTGTATGTCACTTATAATAGTCATTTTTCTTATTTAATTATTATTCTATGGGGAGCCAACCTATTGTTGGGATGGGGGTATGCTGCTTTTTTTAGTTATTAAGAAATAACTTTAATTGATTAAATTTGTTAGAATTATTTATGGTTATTTTATCTTTCCTTTAAAATAAAAATATTTATTAAATTGATGTATTAAAATTATAGTAATTAGGGGTTACTATAGTTTAATCTACAAATTTCATAAATAGGGGTTTATGATGAAATATTATTTAATAGGGGGTTTATTATATAATATTTCTTAATTTGTAGGTTTCTAGATCTAATACACTTGTATGTCACTTATAATAGTCATTTTTCTTATTTAATTATTATTCTATGGGGAGCCAACCTATTGTTGGGATGGGGGTATGCTGCTTTTTTTAGTTATTAAGAAATAACTTTAATTGATTAAATTTGTTAGAATTATTTATGGTTATTTTATCTTTCCTTTAAAATAAAAATATTTATTAAATTGATGCATTAAAATTATAGTAATTAGGGGTTACTATAGTTTAATCTACAAATTTCATAAATAGAGGTTTATGATGAAATATTATTTAATAGGGGGTTTATTACATAATATTTCTTAATTTGTAGGTTTCTAGATCTAATACACTTGTATGTCACTTATAATAGTCATTTTTTTTATTTAATTATTATTCTATGGGGAGCCAACCTATTGTTGGGATGGGGGTATGCTGCTTTTTTTAGTTATTAAGAAATAACTTTAATTGATTAAATTTGTTAGAATTATTTTAATTAAATATAATTAATATTATTAATGTATAAATTTACTAAATTAAATGAATAAAGTTTTATTTTGGCTTAAAAATTTGCTATTAGTTTGTTTTACATGCAAAATTTTTTGTGAATAGTATCTTATTTAAATAATAATTTATTTATTTTTAGTCGCAGTAATTAATATTAATAATTAAGGAAACTTAGAATTAGAAATACTAATTAGTATTGGTAAAATTTGTGCCAGCAACCGCGGTTATACCAATAATACAAGTGAATTATTTCAGCAAAAGTTAAATTGTATAGATAATATAAAAATAAATTAATTAGGTGAAATTTTTAATTTATATAAATATTTTATTAGAATAATTGAAGCTTAAAAATTTTAATAATAAACTAGGATTAGATACCCTATTATTTAAAACGTAAAATTTATACTAGAGTAGTAATAGATATGATCTTGAAACTTAAAAAATTTGGCGGTATTTTAGTCTATTCAGAGGAACCTGTTCTGTAATCGATAATCCACGATGGACCTCACTTAAACTTGTATTAGTTTATATACCGTCGTTATCAGGAGATTTTAGAAGAAAATAAATTTCCAAAAATTTGTAATAGAATTTATATCAGATCAAGGTGTAGCTTATGTTTAAGCAGAAATGGGTTACTATAAATTTATTTTAATGGATTTCTTTTTTAAATAAAAGAATGAAATCGGATTTGATAGTAAAATTTTAAAGATAAAAAATTTGATTATAGCTCTAAAATATGCACACATCGCCCGTCACTCTTATTATTAAGGTAAGATAAGTCGTAACACAGTAGATGTACCGGAAGGTGTATCTAGAATGTCATTTTAAAGCTTATGAAGTAAAGTATTTCATTTACATTGAAAGGATTTTTGTGCAAATCAATATAAAATGATTAAATTTTATTTATTAAATTAATTAGTTTGAAAAATTAGGTATTAAAAATATTTATAAATTGAAATGTTTTAGTATAAAATAGAAAAAATAATTATAATAATAGTTTATTAGTAATGTAAATGAATATTGAAATAGTTTGAAAAATTTTTATAAAAAAAGAAAATTTATTTTATTGTACCTTGTGTATCAGGGTTTATTAAATAAATCATAATAATTTATGTTTCTCGATTTTAAAAGATTTAACAATTTAATAAAGTTAATGTTATAAAATTATTTTAAATAAATTGTTTGAAATGAAAAGTTATTCGTTTTTAAAGATATCTGGTTTTCTTAGAAATAAATTTAATTTAGAATTTGTATATTTTTAATTTTTATTTTGAATATTAAAATTTACAAATTTAATATTTTATGGGATAAGCTATAAAATAAATTTTTATAAGTTAATTATTTATTTAAATAAAGTAAGCTTGAAAATAGCTATCTTTAAAAAGTTTGTTATAAATTATTTTATAAAATAAATTATTTAATATACTTTAAGTTTATATAAGAAAGATTTTTTAAATATATAAAAAAATGTTATAATGATAAAATTAGTATAATTTATTGTATAAAAAATATAAAAGAAAAGTATAAATAAAGAACTCGGCAAAATAATATTCGCCTGTTTAACAAAAACATGTCCTTTAGAATTATATTTAAGGTCTGACCTGCCCAATGACAATTGAATGGCCGCAGTATCCTAACTGTGCAAAGGTAGCATAATCATTAGTCTTTTAATTGAAGGCTGGAATGAATGGTTGGACGAAATATTAACTGTTTCATTTATAATTTTTTTAGAATTTTATTTTTTAGTAAAAAAGCTAAAATTTGTTTAAAAGACGAGAAGACCCTATAAATCTTTATATTTATTTTGTTTAAATAATAAAGAATAATTATATTTTTACATTTTTAAATATTTTATTGGGGTGATATTAAAATTTAAAAAACTTTTAAAAATTTAGTTCATTAATTTATGAATTATTGATCCTTTATTAGAGATTAAAAAATCAAGTTACTTTAGGGATAACAGCGTAATTTTTTTGGAGAGTTCATATCGATAAAAAAGATTGCGACCTCGATGTTGGATTAAGAGATTACATTAGGTGCAGAAGCTTAAATGTAAAGTCTGTTCGACTTTTAAATTCTTACATGATCTGAGTTCAGACCGGCGTAAGCCAGGTTGGTTTCTATCTTTAAATTATAAATATATTTTAGTACGAAAGGACCAAATATATAAATAATATATTTTATAAAATGAATATAATTAATGCTATTTTGGCAGACTAGTGCAATAAATTTAGAATTTATTTATGTAATTTATTACAAATAGTATATGTTTTTTATAGATATATTATTATCTTTTATTAGAATATTAATTTTATTAGTATGTGTACTTGTAAGAGTAGCCTTTTTAACTCTTTTAGAACGTAAAGTTCTTGGTTATATTCAACTTCGTAAAGGACCAAATAAAGTTGGATTTATCGGTTTACTCCAACCATTTAGTGATGCTATTAAATTATTTACCAAAGAACAAACTTATCCTCTTCTATCTAATTATTTAAGTTATTATATTTCTCCAGTATTTTCTTTGTTTATTTCTTTATTTGTATGAATATGTATTCCATTATATATTAATTTATTTTCTTTTTCATTAGGTTTATTATTTTTTTTATGCTGCACTAGAATAGGAGTTTATACAGTGATGGTGGCTGGTTGATCTTCTAATTCTAATTATGCTCTTTTAGGGGCTTTACGAGGAGTGGCACAAACTATTTCCTATGAAGTAAGAATAGCATTGATTTTATTATCGTTTATTTTTTTAGTAGGAAGATTTAATATAAATCTATTTACAGAATATCAGTTAAACTTTTGATTTTTAATTATTTTATTTCCTTTATCGTTAGTATGGTTTTGTATTTCATTAGCAGAGACTAATCGTACTCCCTTTGATTTTGCTGAAGGAGAGTCAGAATTAGTTTCAGGATTTAATGTAGAATACAGAAGAGGAGGATTTGCATTGTTATTTTTAGCTGAATATTCAAGAATTTTGTTTATAAGAATATTGTTTAGCTTAATGTTTTTAGGGGCAAATCCATTAAGAATAATATTTTATTTAAAATTAGTATTTATTTCATTTTTATTTATTTGAGCACGTGGTACTTTACCTCGGTTTCGTTATGATAAACTTATAGGTTTAGCATGAAAATGTTTTCTTCCTTTTTCATTAAATTACTTAATATTTGTAATTGGTGTAAAAATCTATCTAATAAGTATATTATTGTGAATTAAATTTAGTAAAGTTAATAGAAAAATTTATTTCTATCTTATGTTTTCAAGACATAAGCTTATTCAAGCTCATTAACTAATTTAAGATTTTATCTCATCAAGATAAAATTATAGGATTTAATAAAAAATAAGAAAAGTATACAACAGTTAAAAATTGTCCTATTGTTACATAAGGATCTTCTACTGGACAAGCTCCAATTCATGTTAATAAAATTACTGTTACTAATATAGTTCAAAATAACATTTTGTTAATAGGATAAAATTGATTTCCTCGAATTATTCTAATTCTAGAAAATGGAAGAATTGCAATAATAGCAATTGATATTACAAGAGCAATAACTCCACCTAATTTATTAGGAATAGACCGTAAAATTGCATAGGCGAATAAAAAATATCATTCAGGTTGAATGTGTACCGGAGTAACTAATGGATTTGCAGGGATAAAATTATCAGGATCCCCTAATAAATAAGGGTTAATTAAAGTTAATATAATTAATAGCATAAATATAATAATAAATCCTACAATATCTTTTATAGTAAAATAAGGGTGGAATGGAACTTTGTCAATTGAAGAATTTAATCCTACTGGATTATTTGAGCCAGTTTGATGGAGAAACATCAAATGAATTATAGTTATTGCTAAAACAATAAATGGAAGAATAAAATGAAATGTAAAAAATCGTGTTAGAGTTGCATTATCAACAGCAAATCCTCCCCAAACTCATTGTACAAGTATTTCTCCTATATATGGAATAGCAGAAAGTAAATTAGTAATTACAGTTGCCCCCCAGAATGATATTTGTCCTCAGGGAAGAACATAACCTATGAAAGCAGTCGCTATTACTAAAAATAAAATAAATACTCCGATTAGTCATGTTGAAGTAAAATAAAAAGATCCATAATATATTCCTCGTCCAATATGTATATAAATACAAATAAAGAAAAAAGAAGCTCCATTAGCATGAATAGTTCGTAATAGTCAGCCAAAGTTGACATCTCGGCAAATATGATTTACTCTATCAAAAGCTAAATTAATATCAGCAGTATAATGTATTGCTAAAAATAAACCAGTTAAAATTTGAATAATTAAACATAATCCTAATAAAGACCCAAAATTTCATCATATTGAAATATTTGAAGGAGCTGGTAAATCAATTAATGCATTATTAGCAATTTTTAAAAGAGGATGAAATGATCGTAAAGGTTTATTCATTAATTATTTTTTCGAAGGGGGCCATCATTGGCTTGAGTAATCTTTACAATTGCAATTAAAGTAATTAAAAGATAAATTATTAGTATAATATTAATAAAATTCGAAGGAAAGTTATATAATTTATTTAAAGAAATAGAATTTTCAGAAAAACAAATTCAATTAGATAATTTTTCTGTCTCTGAATTTATAAAGATTGAAAAATACACCTTATCAAAAAAATAAATTAAAATTATTAATGTAAAAAATATAAATAAAGAAATAATCATAGTTTTTATAGAAAATGAAAATATTTCATTAGAAGCTAGTGAAACAACATAAATAAATAAAATTAATATTCCTCCTAAAAATACAAGAAATAGAATATAAGAAAATCAAAAATTCTTTATTAATGAACCTACAAATAAGCAAATTATTAAAGTTTGAATAAGAAGGACTAATCCCACACCTAGTGGATGATTTATTTGAATAAAAATAAAGTTTAAAATAATAGAAAATACTAAAATGGAAAGCTGAATAATATCAAGAAATAGTTTATAAAAATATTAATTTTGGAGATTAAAGATAAGATAAATTCTTTTTCTTGAAGTTTAAAAAGAAAAATCTTAATTCTGGTTTACAAGACCAGTGTTTTATTAAACTATTTAAACTAATGATTTTAGTAAAAGTTTTTTCAATAATTATTATTGTAACTGGGTTTATTATATTTGTATTAAATAATAAGCATCTATTAACAATACTTTTAAGTTTAGAATATATAGTTTTAGGGTTATTTATTCTATTAATTTTTTATTTAATAGTTTTTAAATTTGAAATATTTTTTAGAATAATATTTTTAACTTTCACAGTATGTGAGGGAGCTTTAGGACTTTCTATTTTAGTTTCTATTGTTCGAACTCATGGAAATGATTATTTTCAGACCTTTAGAATTCTTTAATGATAAAATTTATTTTTATAATTATTTTTACTCTTCCAATTTGTTTTATACAAAATGGATATTGAATGGTTCAACTATCATTATTTTTTAGCACTTTTGTTTTTATTATTTTTAATTTATATACCAACTTTTTTAGAAGAATATCCTATTTTTTAGGAATGGACTTAATATCATATGGACTGATTATTTTAAGCTTATGAATTTGTAGACTTATATATATAGCTAGAGAAAATATTTATAAAACCAATAATTTTGTAATCTTTTTTTCTTTAAATATTTTATTTCTTTTAATTTTTTTAATTCTTTCATTTAGAAGAATAAATTTGTTAATATTTTACATTTTTTTTGAAAGAAGATTAATTCCCACCCTTTTTTTAATTTTAGGATGAGGATATCAACCTGAACGTCTTCAAGCTGGAATCTATTTATTATTCTATACTCTTATAGTTTCTCTTCCTATACTATTAGGAATTTTATTTATTTTCAAAACTAGAAATTCTATAAATTTTTATTTATTAAGAAATTATATATTTGAAAGAGATATTTTATATATTAGAATAATTTTAGCATTTTTAGTAAAAATACCAATATTTTTAGTTCATCTTTGACTTCCAAAGGCTCATGTAGAAGCTCCTATTTCTGGGTCAATAATTTTGGCAGGAGTAATATTAAAACTTGGGGGATACGGATTATTACGAGTTATACCTTTTATACAAAAAATATGTATAAAATATAATTTTTTGTGAATTTCTATTAGATTAGTAGGGGGAGTAGTAGTAAGATTAATTTGTTTACGACAAACAGATTTAAAATCATTAGTAGCCTATTCATCAGTAGTTCATATAGGAATTGTTTTAGCAGGAATATTAACACTTTCATCATGAGGTTTATGTGGAGCATATACATTAATAATTGCTCATGGTTTATGTTCATCCGGATTATTTTGTTTAGTAAATATTTCTTATGAACGTACTGGAAGACGAAGATTACTTATTAATAAAGGTCTTTTAAACTTGATACCTTCAATAGCATTGTGATGATTTTTATTATGTTCAGCCAATATAGCAGCTCCGCCTTCAATTAATTTATTAGGGGAAATTTCTCTTTTAAATAGATTAGTAAGATGATCATTTCTTTCAATAATTAGATTAATAGTTATTTCATTTTTAAGAGCTGCATATACACTTTATCTTTATTCATTTAGACAGCATGGAAAGTCTATTTCAAGAGGATTAAATTTTTCACCTGGAACAATTCGTGAATTTTCTATTTTAATATTACATTGAATTCCATTAAATTTATTAATTATAAAAAGAGAATCATGTTTTACTTGATTATATTTTAGTAGTTTAATTAAAATACTAGTCTGTGGAACTAGAGATATAATCTTTATCTAGAATAATTAAAATTTCTCTTAGATCAACAATATTTATTTTTTTATTTATTTCTAGAATTTCCAGATATATTATTAGATTAAACTTTATTTTAATAGATTTTATAATATTTATTGAATGAGAATGTATTTCTTTAAATTCTTCATCAATTACTATAACAATTCTTTTAGATTGAATAAGACTAATATTTATATCTTTTGTTTTATTTATTTCTTCTCTTGTAATTTTCTATAGAAAGGAATATATAAGAGGAGATGAAAATATTAATCGATTTATTATTTTAGTAATATTATTTGTTCTTTCAATAATGTTACTAATCATTAGACCAAATTTAATTAGAATTTTATTAGGGTGAGATGGACTTGGATTAGTATCTTATTGTTTAGTAATTTATTTTCAAAATGTAAAATCTTACAATGCAGGAATATTGACTGCTCTTTCTAATCGAATCGGAGATGTAGCTTTATTAATAGCAATTGCTTGAATATTAAATTATGGGAGATGAAATTATATTTTTTATTTAGATATATTCTGCAAATCTAGAGAAATAAAGATTATTGGAAGATTAGTAATTTTAGCTGCAATAACTAAAAGAGCCCAAATTCCATTTTCTTCTTGACTTCCTGCAGCTATAGCCGCCCCTACTCCTGTTTCAGCTCTTGTCCATTCTTCTACTTTAGTTACAGCAGGGGTTTATTTATTAATTCGATTCAATATAGTTTTAGAAAATTCATTGTTAAGAAGTATTCTTCTCTTAATTTCTGGTTTAACAATATTTATAGCTGGGTTAGGGGCAAATTTTGAAATTGATTTAAAAAAAATTATTGCACTTTCTACTTTAAGTCAGTTAGGGTTAATAATAAGAATTCTTTCTATAGGGTTTTACAAATTAGCATTTTTCCATCTTTTGACTCATGCACTTTTTAAAGCTCTTTTATTTATATGTGCTGGTGCAATTATTCACAATATAGGAAATTCTCAAGATATTCGATCAATAGGTGGTCTTGCTATTCATATACCATTTACTAGTGCATGTTTTAATGTCTCTAATTTAGCTCTTTGTGGAATACCTTTTTTAGCAGGATTTTATTCTAAAGACATAATCTTAGAAATAATAAGAATAAGATATGTAAATATTTTATCTTATATATTATATTTTATTTCTACAGGATTAACTGTAAGTTATTCATTTCGATTAGTTTATTATTCTATAACTGGAGAATTAAACTGTAGTTCATTAAATTGTTTAAATGATGAAAGATGAATTATATTAAAAGGAATAACTGGTTTAATAGTAATAAGAATTATTGGAGGAAGAATATTGAGATGATTAATTTTTACTGATTTATATATAATTTGTCTACCGCCATTTATAAAATTCATAACTTTAATTGTATGTTTATCAGGGGGGTTAATAGGATATTTGATTGCAAAAAATAGAATAAACAATATATATATATTTCCTTTTAAAATATATTCATTAAATTTTTATAGAAGAATATGATTTATACCAAATATTTCTACCTATGGAATAATTAAACATCCCCTATTTTTAGGATCAATAATTTACAAGTCCATGGACCAGGGATGATCAGAAGTATTAGGTGGTCAAAATCTTTACAACAATTTAATAAATATATCTAAGTTTTACAGATTAATTAATAATAATAATTTAAAAATTTATATTATATCTTTTATCTTATGAATTACTATCTTATCATTTATATATTTAATTTTAT